>MU604023.1:1386-63194 GCA_025201845.1 Martensiomyces pterosporus | reverse complement strand
CCACCACATGCTCCACCACTAGTGCCTGAGACTGACAGCTGGCATGCCTTCAGAATAGCCTTTTTACAAGGTCAAATTCTCTGAGTCTCAGGTCAGGAGTTTACACAGCATGCTGAGGGATGCTGGTGAGGCGCAGTAAAGAGCCTGCGCTACTCAATGAAAAATCAGAAACAAGGCAGTTTTAGGCGCGCGGCGATTGGCGGCCCGTCTCAAACCGCACAAGACCCGACATGTCTCCGTGCTTAGTAACCCGCTAATTGACGGGGCAAAAAGCTTGAAAAGTCTTGGCATTTTTTGGACTGAGCACGGCGAGTATATAAACTACCAACAATGGGGCAGAGCCATGTGCAGTCTATGACGCAAACAGACGTGGCACCCCTCTTCTCCTCTATCTCGCTTTTGAAAATATATCTGAGGCCGCTTTTAGCACCCTCCAAATCATGCAGGCCGAGACCGAATCTAATAGACACCCATGGAATCCAAGCTCTGTGAAGGGCGGCAGCGCGTTCTCGATTCTCAAGCTCTGGGGCCGTGCTGACGAGTGCAGTAAGGGCAGCGAGGCTGAGTCTAGCCTGCTTTCGCATATTGGCTTTAGTGCGCCAGAAGACTCGGCCTCTTCGGCGACCACTCTAAGTGCTACGGGAGACAGCCGTGTTTCGACTGAGCTGATTGATGTTGACATTGACTCATCTGGCAACTACGTGCACACACTGGTGATCAAGCAGAGCGACGCCGAGTCTGTTGCAGAGTCGGCGGATAGCAACCCCAAGCAAGCAACAGGCAAGCCAGCGCACAACCTCGTGCTAACACACGGTTACTTTACTGGGCTCGGGTTCTACTACAGGAATTACCGCGAGTTGAGCGAGGTTGACGGCTGGAACATATACTCGATCGACTGGCTTGGTATGGGCCGTAGCTCTAGGCCAAGGTATGAGTCGGGTCGAGCAAAGTCGGAGGAAGCGCGCGTGGCCGGCGCAGAGGCGTTCTTCGTTGAATCGCTGGAGGAATGGCGCAAGCGAGTTGGCATCGAGAAGATGATGCTTTGCGGGCATAGCTTTGGCGGCTACATGAGTGCACTATATGCACTGAAGTATCCGGAGCATGTCGAAAAACTCGTTCTGATCTCGCCGATTGGCATTCCGGAGGCGCCGCCGGACTACGAAGAGCAGCTGAGAAAGGCCCGCATCCCGCGCAACGCGTCTGCCAATAAGCAAAGCAGCGCCACAAGCGAGGACGCGGGCGCTGCAAAGAAGGAGCCAGCGAAGCCGAGCTTCCAGCAAAACCTCCTGTTTAAGCTTGCGCTGAATCTGTGGGAGCGCAACTTTGCGCCGCAGTGGCTCATTCGGACCGCAGGCCCGTTCGGACATCGCCTGATCAACCGATACGTTTCGCGGTTTACGTGGCTAAGCGAGAGGGAGCGGGGCGACCTGGCTGCCTATACCTACCACATCTCTGCGCTTCCAGGAAGCTCCGAGTATGCGCTTGGCGATATCCTCAAACCCGGAGCTTTTGCGCGGCGGCCGCTGGTAAACAGGCTCGCTGGAATGGCTGTGCCCACGGTATTCATGTATGGTGCCAACGACTGGGTCGACTACAAGGGCGGCGAGGAGGCGATGAGGCGGATGGGCAGCGGCATAGCAACTCGGCTCTACCGCATCCCCAAGGCTGGACACAACCTCCACCTGGAGAATCCCGACGACTTTAACAAAGCCCTGATACGGGAGATGGCAGACATGAGCAAGTAGAAAGCGCAGCCGCTTTTCTTATTATTTTTTTTATTTTTTATTTTTTTTGGTAGTCAGTGCACGCCTGTTATTTCATGTGTGTAGTAGAGGCAGAGCCTGCAGAGGGCACTGGTTTACCTGTCTTCCCACGGAGTGGTGCGATCTCGTGTGTATGCCTGCTCCCCCAAAAAGCCGGAGCCAGGCGCTGTATCACAGCAAAGAGAGGCTCAGGAAGGAGCGCATAGCGGCCGAGATGGGCCCGGCTGAAGAAGGCAAGGCCCAGATCGCTGCCCAAGCAAACGCGTAGCAAGCAGCAAAAACGGCGACCGCCCGACCATGGTGGATTCCTCAAAGGCGGAGCAGCCAACCGGCCACCAAACTTGCATTTGACGATCGACGTGCTCCACACAGCAGCAAAGGGCCAGGGCTGTGCGGTGGGGGTGGGGGCTTCAGCCGTCTTTTTTCCTTCGCCTGCCCTCCTGCGTCCCTTGCTATCAGCGCATTATTATATAGCTGCTATCCCGCGCTGCTCGAGAACCCCTCTTTTTCTTTCCTTCCTTGCTCTACTGCAAACACCCTTCTTTCTCTTCTTCCTCAGCAGCCACCCCGCCCGCTGTTCAGATACCGCGCAGTAACAAACAAGCTGCTGCTGCTGCTGTCGCGCTTCCTCATCTTTTAAGATTCCGCACGAGCAAGCAAATTTAAATTGCAGCAAATGGCGGTGCTAGCATCGCAGACGCGGCACTTCCTCGCCGACACCTACCTCTCGTTCGTGTTCTGGACTGTCCTTACCTCCCTTGGGCTGTGCATCTGGTACTTCCCGCTGTGGCACATGGGTATCTCTGGGTACGAGGTGGCCCTTTTCGCTGATGTCTCGCCTGTCCTCCTGGGCATCCCCGCACTCCGCCGTCTCTTGCGTCAGCATCGTGGCATCAGCGCTTCGATTGGCCTCGCTGGCATTCTTGCGTACGCTATCCAAAGCCCCGAAAAGCGCCTGATAGCAGTCGCTGTCGGCACTGCGGGCGTTATGCTCTCTTTGGGCTCTGCGCTCTACGAGGACAGGATCCCTGCCACTGGCAGGCTGGATCGGGACATTCAGGCCTGGGAGGCTGGTCTCCTGCTGAGCATCGCAGTGCGCATGTTCTTCCACACGAACAACCCGGTCTGGGCCACCATGAACGAAACGAACGGCGGATGGAACAAGACCGGCATCTTCCTCGCCGTCGTTTCGTTGCTCGACGTAGCCACTCGCAGGTCTGATGCGGCCGCCGAGCTGCGCGACTCCAAGAAGAACGATCTTGCCGCTCCATCAGCGGAGCCGCAGCGTCGCGCTGCGTGGTTCCCCTCTGCTCTTGGCTTTGGCGCGCTCCTGTTTGCCCTGCACTCGATGTACTCGGACAGCGCTATTATTGGTCGCTGGACGTGGGACGGGTACCCGTCCACTGGGCCGCAGCCTGTGCCCTGGGGCGGCCTGGTCATCACCTCGCTTGCGGCTGGCTTCTCTGTGGGCCACCGCATCGAGCTGACGACCGGCATGCTTTGGTGGGCCATTGGTAGCACCTGCGCTGGCCTGGTGACCTTTGTCTCTGGCTGGCCTGGCTTTATCCCCGGCCTTGTCCTTGCCTTCTACCTGGGCACCGTCACCCGCAGCATCCTTCGTGTTGTCGCGCGCTGCCCGCCCGGCCGCACCCTCTTTGCCGGCATTTTCTGGTACAACATCCTTGTTCTCGGCCACGTCTGGGTTGTTGCCTACGAGTTTGTCCCCGGAGGCCCCATCCTTCGTGAGCGCACCTGGGTTGTCATGGCTGCGATGATGCTCTCGCTCTATGCTGGTGTCCGCGCTGCTCGTGCTTCTCTGGTCTCGCGTTCCGGCAGCGTGCGCCATGAGGCTGCCAGCGTCCAGGCTGCATCGGTCGCTCGCAAGGATCGCCACCGCTCGCGCGGGGTGTTCTGGCTGGTTGCAGTGCTGGGGTGGGCAGCCATGTTTGTGCGTCT
Source organism: Martensiomyces pterosporus (assembly GCA_025201845.1). Taxonomy (NCBI): domain Eukaryota; kingdom Fungi; phylum Kickxellomycota; class Kickxellomycetes; order Kickxellales; family Kickxellaceae; genus Martensiomyces; species Martensiomyces pterosporus. The sequence goes on along the minus strand of MU604023.1, from coordinate 59,475 downwards.
TCCCCGCGCCAACAGCGTGCCCAAGCCCCACCACCCGGAGCAGCGCCTGATCACATCGGCGATCTGGACCATCCACTTTGACCTCGACAACGACATGTGGCTCGCCGAGAACCGCATCATCGATGCTGTGCGCGATCTTGAGGCCGACGTCATGGGGTTCCTCGAGTCGGACACCGAGCGCATCATCATGGGCGGCCGCGACTGGACCCAGCGCGTTGCCGAGGAGCTTGACTACTACGTTGACTACGGCCCGTCGCCCCGCAAGCACACGTGGGGCTGTGCGATGATCTCAAAGTTCCCGATCAAGAACTCGACTCACCACCTGCTCCCGTCTCCCCACGGAGAGCTTGCCTGCGCCATTCACGCCACACTGGACGTGTATGGCCGCGATGTCGATGTCATCATCTCGCACAACGGCCAGGAGGAGAACCCGCTTGACCGCCGCCTCCAGACCACCGAGCTGGCCCGCATCATGCGCGAGTCGCAGAACCCGTTCATCTTTACTGGGTACGTTGTGACCAAGCCCCACGCGGAGAACTACAAGATCCTGTTTGAAGGCGGGCGCATGCACGACATTGACCCCACCGATTACGACCGCTGGTGCCAGTACATTGGCTACCGCGGCGTCAAGCGCACTGGCTATGCCCGTGTGTCGCGCGGCACCATCACCGACACTGAGATCCAGGTTGGAAAGTTTGTTGTTCCCGTCCCAGGCGAAGACATCTCTGGGTGGAAGCCCAGCTACAGCCGCGTCAACGAGGACCACTACGCCGAGGGCTACCACTTCCCCACTGTCTTCCGTGGCAAGGGCGTCCGCGGCCACTTCTACCACGTCTTTGACGAGCCCCGCTACTACGACTAGATGCTTTCTGCTGGTGCAAGCAGCACCACGGCCAACTGCCTCTTCCTTTTCTTTCTTCTTTCCGCAAAGCTCAAATCACTCATCCACACTATCTGCTCGCCGTGTGCGCCCAAACATCAGATGCTCTTTTATCAGTTGAGAGGAGGGGATATGGACGCCAAATGCTAGTAGTCTACAGTGAAATGCCTGCCGCCTCAGTCGGCAAACTCTCGCGGCGTGCCAAAGTTGCTTGCCGAAAGCTCATCGGCGACGTTGTGCAGTGACCCGACAATGATGCTTGACCGTCGGCGTCGCGCAGACGCGTGCGACGACATCGCCGTAGCAGCCTGTACGACGTTGTTTGATAGCCCGACAATTGGCCGTGCTGCTGGAATCGCCATGCCTCCGGCAGATGGGGGCGCCTGCAGGACCGGCAATGGAACCAGGCACCCAGGCCACCCAGATGCATGGCCGGCCTGGCGTGCGTCGTCTGCGCACTCGATCGAGGGTCTGGCGGTGGTTTCCTGGCACGACAGGCTGCTGGTGCTTCTGCAGAGCCTTTCCACTTCGGTAGAGTCAAGCAGCGACGAGGAGCCCTGGGTGCTGACGCCAAGCCCAACGAGCGTAGACGTCGATGCGACCGAGGATATAGAGCGCTTTTTCTGCTCGGAGAGCGAGTCATAGGATTTGGACTCGGGGCTGATGCGCGTTCTGCTGGGCTCTGGTAGCGGCTGCAGGCCCACAAGAATAAAGCCGTCCTGCGGTTCGTCGTGGCTGTCCGCAGCAGACCCGCCATGCCCATCGTGCATCCCTGAGCGGTACGAGCTTGATCTGGGTGGCTTGAGTATCAGTGGCCATCGCGACAGCTTCATCCTGGCAAAGCGGGTGTGCTCAGATATGCTGTCGGGGCTATCCCAGTCCAGGTCAGAGGCTGCACCTGTGAGCTGGATCTGGACGTTCAGCTCGACAGCCCCGTTTGCGATTTCTATGCCTTCTCGGTGGTAGATGCTCTGCTCGCCCAGTAGCTGCCCATATCGGCTGTTTCGAGTAGCCGCCAGCCCCGGCCCAGTGGCTGATGAAAGAGTTGCTGCGCGGTGGGGGCGCAGGGGAGGAGTGCTGGGCGCTGACGACACTGCGCGCTCCCCTGCAGAGCTCAGACGCCTGCGCTGCCATTCGCGCCGGAGACGCGAGAAGTGGTAAGCATCTGGCCTTGCATCCCACGCCAGGCGCAAGGCCTTGACTACGCGGCCCACATCCTCGGGGTGAATCCTAGAGAACACCGACTCGCCAAGCAGCGATGCCAGTGCAATCTGCGGGCCGCTCTCCAAAGAAGGATCATCATCGTCGCCGTCTTCGGTAAGCACAATCTGAGTGTGGTTCAGCGGATAGGCCATCTCCACAAGTCCATGACGCGACACAAGCAGCGACATCCAGCGCAGTCTTGAGTCGACGCTGTAGAGGCCTGGGTCAGGTTTGAGAAGCGGAGGCAGCGTTGGTGGAGGCCCGAGCGATCGAGAAGAATCCAGCATGCGCGCAAAGTACTGCTCTATCGGGATCGGCGGCGGAATAAGGCTGTCAAGGCCGCCACACGCCACCTGGTGCAGTGTTGAGACTTCGGCGACGTGCACAATGGCTAGTTGCTGTTGTTGTTGTTGCTGCTGCTGCGCCATAATTGTCGAGCGCGCCGCAGAGCAATCGGCTTGGCCGCTGTTGGCTATTGCAGGGCCGGGTGCCAGCTGGGAATGCGACCGTCGCCGCGTACTATGGCGCTCCGCAGATCTGCGCCATATCTTCCATTCATGTTGGAGGGGCGGCGACAATGCATGCGCACATAGCGCAAACACACAGCTGTGTTTGCCATTTTTGACCGACGCAAGCTCCACCGACCCCAGTCCCTCGTTACCTACAAGCAGCGGGTCGTCGCCAGGAACCACTGCTACCTTGCGCCGCCGCCGCGGCCACATCGTGTTGATACAGCCATAGCCAGATGCTGGTGGCTGCTGGTGAGCATCCGCCTGCATGTGCAAATTGGGCTTTTTGCCGTTGCTCTCAGAGATATCCGGCGTCCCAACCAGCCAGCCAAGCACACTCCACAGACCCGAACTCACAGAGCGCAGGCGTGTGCCCTGTGGCTGCTTACCACCCGCTTTGGCCGAGAATTGCAAGAGGTCGGCAACGACGCTGTCTGCTGCAGCGTCTGGTGCAATGGCATGTAGCTTTCGCCGAAGGGCCTCAGACAGGTGCACAACACGAGCCGACGCCAGCCGAGCAACGCCAATTGGCGAATTGGCTGCACAGTCCCTAGTGCATTGCGTGCATTTGTCGTCCAAGCACGAGCAGCTGTCACTTGACACCCCCAGTGGTAATTCAACTATCATATGCGCAAAGGGCCGGAGCGGACAGGCAGTGTGTGCGTGCACCCCATCAGAATCCAGCCACCAGGGAGGCGGTGCTGGTGCGTCCTTTGTGGCTGCTGCCCCAACGTCCTTTTCGCCGCACAGCAGCTTTGAGCTGCGGGCCGGCGGTGCCATGGCGAACGTGCGAAGCGCACTTGAGCAGTCGCCACCATGGAAGGCTGCTTTTGAGGCCGACGTTGCTGGCTGGCTCTGTCGTCTACCATCTGCCGCGGCGGCTGTTGCTGCACGGGCTGGCACTGTGTCCGCCGTGGCTGACAGAGGCATGTTGCGCGCTTGTGTGAATTGCTGAGCACAGCAATTGGGCGAGACACACGCTGCGTCCGTATAGCAGGGCTGTCCGGCTATCAAGGAGAGCTGGCGTTTACGGGGGTATCTATAGCTGCACACACGCAGGGAGCGAGAGAAGACGAAACCAAAGGCAAGACAAAGCGCCGGGATAAAAACGCACTAATATAAACATGCAGGAAAGAAAGCTGGCAGGGCTCGGGCAAGGCTGGTGCAGCCGCGAAGGCAGCAGCAGGCGAAAACCACAACATCACAAAACCACAACAGCGGCAGCTGCAGCAGCACCAATGCGAGCAGCGCTGACCCCTCCACGCCTATAAGGCGACGCGACGCCATTGGCTGTCAGCAAATTACCAGTGATTTGTGCGCACAAACAGGGCGAAAACCCAGAGCCATGCAGATCCTGTTGCCTGGCTTGTCCACGGGCGAGCGGATCGCCAAAGCACGCATTCCAGAGGCAGCATGTGGGGCTGGCTGCTGCGCTGTGCTGGGTCCCGGCTGTGCGAGAGCGGCGCGGGCCACAGGCAGGCCCACGGGAGCGTGTGTGCGCCACAGCTCACACAGCATGTCTGGCGCCGCTCTGCGCCGCGGCTGTGCCGCTGCTGCTGCTGCCGTCCTTGCGGCTGCTGGTGCCCTGCTGGCTCCGAGCGCCGCCTTGGATGTATCGCCAGCGATCGCGGCAGTTGGTGCCCATCCTGCCTAGCTGCTCCGAGATCGCCTCCCACGCAGGGCCGTGCGTGGCTACCAGTTTTCGCAGCTCGTCGTCTTCGTTCGGCGTCCATGCACCCTGGTAGTTGTGCGGGTGGTACTTCCGCCGCACGTGGTGGTAGATGGCCTGGATCTGGCGCGCCGGGAGTGCCTCGGCCATTATTGGCCAAAACGACTTTCGCAGCTGCCTTCCGGGCGTGTCGCGCGGTCTGCGTCGGAACAGATCGTCATATAGCTCCTGCCGTGTTATTCCGTGCGCTTCAATGAAGCCAGCGATCGTCCCATCAATTGCTATGTTCTCCTCCTCGGTGAACTTGCCCTTGGTGAACACGACGCCCTCTTGCTGCAGCCTCTGCAAATGCTCCTGCGTGAGCCACCGCCTACCGGATGCCTTCGTGCGCCGGATCAGATTTGCCGCTGCGGCAGACTGGGATGCCCGAGCTCCAGCGTTGCCACACACACCAGAGCCGGCACCATGCTCGCTGTGCACGCTTCCAGCATAGTAGCCTGCCATATCATTTTGGGTGGTTGAGATCGAAGCAGCCATAGATTTGCCCCAGCGGATCCGCTGCGATGTCGATGCTGCCTTGCCTGCGCCATGGAGTGTAGCTGTGTCTCTTGCGGCCATGGTTGCCTGTGTCAGCGCTCGCGCAACAACCTCCACCTTGTCGCTCAGCAGCCCGGGGTACGCTTGCAAGAGCTCGACCAGCGGCATGTCTGTCTCTGCACTAGCCCCTGCCACCGGCTCATTCTCGCAAGAGCCCCGATTTCCACCAGTCAATGCAGACTCCGAATCGTATCGAGGTCCCTTGGTGCTCATTGTTCCGTGCATGTATTATGCATTGCCCAGCAGCGTGCTGCGAATAGCTTGTGGAATAGAAAAAGGAAAACGTAATAAAAATGTGGAACAAACGCAACAAGCGAAGGCCTGCCCTCCAGCTGTGGCCAGCCATAAAATCCCCACCCACCCACGCTTTTCCATTGGGGATCACACACTCGGCTGTGCAGCTCTTTTCCTTTCACCTATTTTTCTTTGCATTTTGCTCTGCTGGCCCTGCTGAATCGGCATTTCTGCGTTATTTCTCGTATATATTTTTGCGCGCTTCCGTCTTCTATTCCATTTCGTTATTCTACTTTCATATTGTGCTACAGCGTTGGAGAAGGGCTTTGAGCAATCATAAATGTCCCGCCCTGGCAGAAGACATGCACGAAAAGCCAGCGCAACGACAGCAGAAGAGATTCTGCTCCCCATGGAGCTCATGGTTGGTCTGACTTCGAGTCTGTCGCCCCCAGGCGCATCAAACCCATCGCTGCTCGCCGCTGCCGCCGCTGAAGAGACACAGGAACAAGCAGCAGAGGCAGAGGCAGAAGCAGAGGCAGAGGCAGAAGCAGAAGCAGGCATTAATGGAAATTGTACAGCGCAATCTACAGACAAATCAGCCATGCAAGCTGGAATTCCAGCTGCCCAAATGCCAGCAGGCCTCAACCTGGCACCGCTGTTTCCGGACGCCGGCGTTGACCTCCGTCCCCGAGACAGCAACTTTCCTTCTACTGAGAGCGCATCCAACCCGCCGCCTTCAAGGCCTCAGCTGTACCAACGGGAGCAGCAGCAGGAGAACGAAGTAGCTGGCGGCAGCGAGCAGGACGGCAGCAGCAGCAGCAGCAGCAGCAGCAGCAGCGGGAGTAGCCCTGCACACTTATCGCCAACTCTACCAGCACAACCAGATAAAGGCATATTGAAAGAGCCGAAGAAAAGCCAGACAAGTGGCCCGCGGTGGTCGCTATGGCCTGGGGCGAAAAGGTGGTTTTCGGGGGTATCCGCGCAAAGCTCGGAACCAGAGCTGGCTTCACACCTGACCTTTGCTCAGGGCGCGGGAATACCTGCCGCCAGACAGAGTGCTGATGATGCACAGCAGAGCCGCTTAAGCACAAATCTGCCTAGTAGAACCGCACCAAGCCTGGATTTTGAGCGATCCACGTCTATCGTGCCTCCTTTAAGCCAGGAGCGGTTAAAATCGACAGAGTTCTGGACCAACTTTGCGCTTGAGCTAGACCCGTCGAAGCTAAAAAGGATTCGCTTTTCGATGCCACTCATTGTGACCGAGTTTGACCCCGAAACCAGCCGAGTATATGACCCCGATCAATCCCCTACCACGTCGCTCGAGACATCGGGCAGCGGCCTGCGAACAGCTGCACAGGATGATGAAGAAGATGCAGCGGCCCCTGTCGACGCTCGCAGTGATGCGAGCGACGGAGACAGCAGCGACGAGGCGCCAGCAGCCACAACTGCCGATTCACTGCAAAACCACCCTGAAGGAGCAGCCAGCAACAGCCAAGAAGCGGATGCCGTTGATAGCATTCAAGCAGTTCAGGCGCACCGCCCTGATCCAGACCCGCAAAGCGATGCCGATACAGATGGCTCCAGCGACATGGAAGGTGTTTTGGATGCTGCAGTCAAGACACACGGCCGAAGGCCTATTCAGTGGAATGTCGAAGCCCTAACAAACAGACAGTACCGCGTCCAGGAGGTCTGGGAGCTGTACGAGCGCACTTGCCGGTCGCTGGATATCGACCCACTGCCATCTTTTGAAGAGATACTGTGGAGCCATATGCGCAAGGAGCAGACGCTGGGCAGCTTGGATCTGTCTGGAAGCCGGCTGGATGGCGTTCACATGAAGTGCTTTGCAGATATCCTCGATCTGAACTTTGGGCTCGTCAAGCTGGAGCTGAATCACTGCGGCATTGACGACGACGCAGCACGCCTCCTTGTATACAGCCTGCTGTGCAACGACAGCGTGCGGTATCTTAGCCTGGCCAACAACACCCGCCTGCGGAGCGACGGCATCCGCTACGTCTCTATTTTGATCCGCCACAGCAAGCAGCTGCAGCTTCTTGATATATCTGGCGTCGCAATCCGCAAGAAGAGCGCAGGGTATTTGGCTGCAGCGCTGGCGGGTCTTGGCTCCAACTGGTCGCTTGGGCGGGGCTCCATGCACAAAAAGAGCACCGTGTGCGAGCAGGTCAGCCTCCAAGCGCTTCGTATGAACAGCTGCGGCATCAAGCCCTCGGCGCTTGCGATCATTGCGTCTGGCGTGCGCCTTTCGCCCTTGCAGCACCTGTCTCTGCGCCTGAACTCGCTGAACGGGAATGCTGGGCCTATTTTGCGCGAGATGCTCTACGGCGACCCTCCCCAGCTGTCAGCACACAGACAGCCGATGGCGCCGCGGCGGCCAATCAGCGTATCTCTCCACGGGCTTTCGGACGCGCAGCACTGCAGGGATCCGTACCTGTCTCCAGCCGCCATGTGCTTTGACGAGACTCCGCGCATCTCGCAGCTTCGCTCGCTGGACATCTCGCAGAACGACCTTGGCCGCGCTCTGATGGATCTCGCCGAGGGGCTGCTTTGGAACACAAATCTGCGCAGCCTGGTTCTGCGCCAAAACAAGCTGCCGCCGCCTGTGTTTGCCTCGTTTATCGAGTGCCTAGAACTCAACACCGGGCTAGTGTATCTGGACGTCAGCCGGAACCCAGTGTGCGGTCCCAGCACTGCTGTGCTCGAGGCCCTTGCTCGGGTCCTCTGCCAGAACCGGACGCTGAGGGGCCTTTTCATGTCTGCCACCGGCATGACGTCTGAAGGCGCAATCATCCTGGCCGAGTGTCTGCCGGACCTTCACTCTCTTGAGCGGCTGGATGTCTCCGAAAACCCAGGCATCGACATTGCGGGGCTCATGGCGCTTTCGGCGTCTATCAAGCTGAACAAGAGCCTCATCTGCGTCGAGATAACAGTCAACACAGGCGACGAGGTCTGCGCTGCTCTCGAGCAGGGCATTGCGCAGACCTGCATCGCAAACATGCAGCAGCTGGATGCATCGTCCTCACACACCGCCAGCAGCGATTTTGGCTTTGGGCTCGTGTCGACGCATGTTTGGCCGCATGCTGACATGGCGCCCGGATCAGATATGCCGGGTATTGTCGAGTCAAAGGTCAGCGGCGAAGCCGATAGAAACGAGCTCACTAGCCTCGTCACCGACATTGCTGCTGTCAAGCGGCAGCCTTCCCAGCCTGTGGACAGCATGCTTGGCGGCGCCTTTGACCAGCCCGACGACACGACGGCTGGAGAAGATCTCCCTGCGGCCACCACTGCGCCTTCTCGGCGCGCAGATGCCGATTCAGCGTCCACAAGGACCCCCGAAGATAGCAGCCACGGTGCACAGCTGGCTATCCCAAGTGAGCTCGACTGCGACTAGAGGGCACGGCGCTGCCAATGTATACTGAGCACCACATACCTTTTACTGCTGTTTGCCTGGCATTTAGACGAGATGCGCATACATGCATGCCACGGTACTTGTACACTTTAATTGATGGGTCTTTCTTTTCTAGCAGCTTGTTTTGATGCTGGACGTTGCAGCCTTTGCGCTGGTGGGGCTGGTGTAGCGGGGAAAAGAGAGAGAAAAGCAAAGTGCCGAAGTGCTCGGAGAAGGGCCACAGGGGCTGCGTCCACCATGCATTAGGCCTGTATGTTCCACTGGACCAGCTTTCCATCGAGACCGCTGGTGGTGACCTCAACTGGGTTGCCTGTGGGATCGCGGTGCAGCTCGGTGGTTGTGTTCTGGTGGACAGACTTGAGAGAGCCGTCGCCAGATGTGGACCTTGCAGGCTGGTTGCGGCTGTCCATCTGGCGGAAGAGGTTGAATGCAGTGTTTCCGCTAGGCGAGGCAGCGGACGAGCGCCTGCTCTTGTCATCCTCGCCAAGCCTCTTGACGAGACGCCATGCAGACCCATCATACGCAAACACCATTGGCGAGCAGTCGTGGCCCGAGACAACGATCGTGCTCTGGTCCGACCAGACCAGCGACTTGAACGGCAGGTTTGGCGAGCGCACAGAAACGACCTCGCCAGTGGACGGCGTTGCGATGGTGATGCTCGAGTCGTGCGAGGCAAAGGCAACAGACTCGCCATCTGGAGAGAAGCCAACGCTGTGGACCCACCCGCCAGATGGAGACTCAAACTCTCCACAGAGGGTGTTGAATGGCAGCCGCTCCCCCCACGCAGTGGGCGCGGGCTTCTGATCGACGCCCTTGACGTATGCAGAGAAGACGCGGGCCTTCATATCGGTGCCACCGCAAGCAAGGAGCACGTTGTTTGGGTGCCAGTCGATGCATAGGACAGTGCTGGCAATGGGCTTCTTGATGTGCTTGCTGACCCACCAGTCGTTGTCCTCGCCAAAGTAGCAGACTGCAACGCACTTGTCTCCGCTGGCAACGGCAAACTTGTTCTCCAGGGGGCTCCACCTTGCCTGAGTCGCAGCGCGGCTGATACGCAGGTGCACAAGAGTGGGCTTCCACGTGTTGGCCGCCTCGTCAAACGTCCACACATACGCGTTTTTGTCCTGAGAGCAGGTAACAATTCTGTTGGTGCGTGGCGCCCAGTCAACGCAGCTTACAAGCAAGTCGTGCTCCTTCAAGACATGCAGCAAAGTCCACTGCGCTCCGTTGCGGGCGTAAATGTGCACTTCGTTGGAATTCGGGCAAATCGCAACCTCTACAACCCGAAATAAATGTACATTGCACTTGGAGCACCAAGGACATAAGCATATGCGCAGGAAATCGCGTGGCTCTACAATGGCAGACACCACATCCAGAGCAAATTGCAGCCGGCTGTTGCGTCTGTGGGGCTCTGGCTACTTACGAGATTTGTCGTGGTTGAAGGAGTGCGATGTGACGCAGAATGGAAAGGTAAATTCGTCAAGAACACTCATGGGCTGCAGATCTGGCCTGTCTGGCACTTTGAATGTGGGAATAGGGGGTGCAGAGAAGAAGCGAGAGCAATTCGATTAAAAGACAAAAACGAAGCAAAGGCACGCGGGCAGCCCAAGGGGAGTTTGTTGTGCAGAGGCCTGACGTGCATGGCTGTTCAAACCACGCACCCCGCGCCCCTGACCCTGCTGCTTTTGCCCGCCAAGCCAACCGGGCCACACACAAAAAGGGCAGCTCGCTATCCCGTGCTTGAAGATGGTGCAGCGGCCGATGCGGTGGATCTCCGCTGAACATGCCTCAGCAGCGCCAAGATCCCGCCTGGTGTGATTCCATCGATTCGCTTGACAGCACCGAATGTGTCTGGCCGGATTAGACTTAGCTTGTCGACCTCCTCGCGAGAGAGGACGCGGATTTGGGAGTAGTCAAGGTCGGCTGGGAGCCTCATGCCCTCATCGCGCTTAAAAGAGCTGACCTCCAAGCGCTGCTGCTTCAGGTAGCCGTGATACATGGCGTCCGTGATAACCCGCCGCTGGATGCCAAGCGGCACGTCCCTCCACCCAGGAACAACGTCTGAAACGCTAATGCGTGGTGTTTGCTTGGGTCTAGGCATGTGCTGGTGGCTGACGTTTTCAGGGTCGCGGGCACCTGTCCACACGTTGTCCCGCAAAAAGCCCATTCGGACCATGTCAAGCGCCGATCTAGACATGCCATCGCGACTTAGCTGAGTGCCATTGCCGAGCCTTGCCTCCCAGGCATTCGGCGTCAGCACGACACCCTCTAGGAGCGCCTGTGCGCGCTCCATATCGGCAGCCACCGAGTCCAGCTTTGCCAGACGGCCGGGGTCTCTGACAAGCCCCAGCGTAGCAGCACGGCGCGTGAGCCTCAAGTCGGCGTTGTCGGCCCGTGAAGAGAGGCGGTACTCTGACCGTGCAGTGAACACGCGGTATGGCTCTTCAACTCCGCGCGTGATGAGATCATCGATAAGCACGCCAAGGTATCCATCAGACCGGTCGAGGATGAGCTGGGGCACCTCACCTTTACCGGCTGCGCCGCTGCCATCAAGGCGCTGGTCGCGTTCAAATGCAGCCGCCAGGCCAGCATTAGCTCCTGCAAGAATGCCCTGGGCAGCAGCCTCCTCGTACCCTGTTGTCCCATTGATCTGGCCGGCCATGTACAGGCCACGCACGCGCTTAGTCTCTAAGCTTCGCCTGAGCTCACGTGGGTCGATGTGGTCGTACTCGACGCCATATCCTGGCTGCGTCATCGCGACCTTTTCCAGACCGGGGATCATGCGCAAGAACTGCAGCTGGATGTCCTCTGGCATGGTATTCGATATCCCGTTGGGATACACTGTGTCTGTGTGCTCTGCGAGGCCCTCGGGCTCCAGCCAGACAACGTGTGACTGCTTTTCGCTGAACCGCTTGAGCTTTGACTCGAGCGACGGGCAGTAGCGCGGGCCACGCACCGTCTCCCTGATGTGGATCGACTTGTCAAAGTTAGCCCTGATGATTTCATGGGCGGCGGGCGTTGTGCGCGTTTGGTAGCACATAATCTGGCTGTCAGCGTAGGGCACGGTGTCGTGGATAAAGGAAAACGGCGTTACCGGCATGTCTCCGAGCTGCCGCGGCATGTGCGTGTAGTCGATAGTTCTGCCGTCCAGCCTGGGCGGAGTCCCTGTCTTCATCCTGCCAAGACGGAACCCAGCATCCCTTAAAGACTTTGACAGCCCAATCGACGCAGCCTCGCCTTTGCGGCCAGACGGGAATGCCTTGAGTCCAATATGGATCTCGCCCCCAAGAAATGTCCCTGTTGTGATCACGACCTTGCGAGCGCGGATAATCTCTCCAGACTCGAGCCTTATTCCTGTCACAGACGCAGATGTCTGAGCATCGGCGCTGTCTTGGCTTGCAAGCGCCCTGAGCGACGACTCGTCAATGCTGGATGGCCGCTCAAGCAAGATGTCGGCCACACTGCCTGACTTTAGGGTGAGTCCGGGGTAGGACGACAGTGTCTGGTACATGCTGCGCTTGTAGAGCACTCTGTCTACTTGCGCCCGAGGCCCATGCACCGCTGGGCCCTTTGACCGGTTCAGGATGCGGAACTGGACGCCTCCCAGATCAGCCATCCGTCCACACAGCCCGTCCATTGCATCGACCTCGCGCACTAGGATTCCCTTGCCGATTCCGCCAAAGGATGGGTTGCAGGACATTTCGCCGATCGTATCGAGCTTTTGCGTCACAAGCACGGTTTTTGCTCCGGCCCTGGCGGCCGCCGAGCACGCTTCGCAGCCGGCATGGCCACCGCCGATAACGACCACATCGTACTCTGCCGTGTCAGGCGCCGACTTGTACAGCATGCCGCCGGTGCCTTCAGCAGCTTTGTACGGACAGCCGCTTGTGCCAAACATGCGAGCAGGCAGGAGACGGCGCTGGCCGCCGCACGGGTAAAGACGGCGAGTGCTTTGTCGCCACATTTGTCGAAATTATCGCTCACTATGAAGGACAAAATGTATAGTGGAGTATTTTCATGCGGGAGACAGAGGAGCTGAAAAAAGCCGCAGACAGCGCGGGGCTGGCAGTGCTGGTTGGCTGCCGAAAGATTTTTTTTTCATTTCTTCTCTGATTAGGCAAACGCTTGGTGTGTGGTCAAGCTCTCTAGTAGAACCCAGCTGCAAAGGGGCTGGGCTCACGTACAGGCCACGCAACTTGCGAACCCGAGAGAGTTGAGGACGCCAGCAGACCACAGAGGACCTGCCTTGCTCTAAGAATCCTATTCTAACAGAGAATCTACAGCCGAAACAATCCGCTAGCGAGGGTTCTACGCTGTTGAAAATTACAACATGGAGATTCAGCCGTCTCGCCCGCTGCTCATCTGGGCTAGTCGCTCAGAGGCCCGGCTGCAGGATATTATGGCGCGCCGATTTGAGCGTGTGCTGGCTGACAGAAAACCCATTGGCTACACACCAACACGGCACACCTTTTTACTCTTCCGTTTGCCGTGTGCGCCTGGTTGATTGAGCATACTTTCCAGCTGTAGACAAAAGAAAGCCCCGAAGGAAAGCCCCGGAGAAAAACCAGCGACTGGGCACAGATCAGTAGCCATGGCAGACCAAGAGCAGCAGAACGCAATAGCAGCTGGTCTGCAAAGACAGCTCGACGAGCTCCGCGAGATCATTCACCAGGGCGGCAGCAACAGCAGCGGTGGCCGCCACGACGATAGCCAGCAGCCCAGATACGATGCGGCGACGGTTGAAAAGCTCATGGACGAGAATGCGAGGCTCTGCATCCGCATTTCGCATCTCCTGCGTGCGCTGGACAGCAGGGACCAGCCTGCTCAGGACCTCCAGACCAAGCACTGCTGAAGCCCAGCCACACACTTCAACACTGCTCTCTGCAAACCGGTATATTCAATAAACGAATGCGCCTGCTGGCGGCATAAAGCTGAGAAACATCAGATACACAAAAGCAACCTGGCTTTTCTCTAGTCTTGCTTCGGCTCTTCGCGGGTGGCATCGGGATCAGCCTTCAGAATGCCTTCCTTGATAAGCAGCTCGTGGAGCTCTCCGGACTGGTGCATCTGGACCATCACGTCGCAGCCACCGATGAACTCGCCCTTGACGTACACCTGAGGGATGGTAGGCCAGTCGGTGTACTCTTTGATCCCCTCACGGATCTCGGGGTCCTGCAAGCAGTCGACACCGACAAGCTCCTCGACGCCGTGCATCTGCAGAATCTGGACGACTGCCCGGCTGAAGCCGCACATGGGCTCATCGGGAGTTCCCTTCATAAACACGACAAGGTCGTTCTGCTTGACAGCATCATCGATGACGGACCTTGCATGGTTTGTGATAAACCGCACAGAGACAGCCCTGGGCACTGCAGCCGTTATCCTCTGAGCCAGTAGCGGGCGCTGGGCGGCAGTGCGGAGCGTTGTCTACAAGAGGCGAGCGAATTAGGGTAAGCAGAGCAGCGCTGTGAATTTGAGTAATTTGCATAAAGCACAGCTTAGCAGCCGAGCCCAGCAGAACAAACCTCTGGGCTGTGCCGGCACTGGCAAGGGCAGCTCTTGAAACTGGTGCCACATCCAGCCCTTTTGCGCTTACGTTCTGGAGAATGCTGCGAAACATGACTGCAGACTGGAACTTGAATTTAAAATAGGGCACGGAAAGAAGAGATGGAGAAAGTAGGGAGAGCGGTGATACTGCGGGGCAAAAAGGAGATCCGCGCTAGATCGTCCAGCTGGCAAGAGGAGGGGGAGGGGGCAGACGGCTGTTACTTGGATGCTGCTGTGTTTGGGTCGCGATGGCGCCAGAAGTCAAACTCCTTGTTTTCCAGCTCATGGAACGAGCGGAAGAGGAAGTTTGTCATCCGCGCGTAGAGGGCTGGCCGCACGTTGTGCGTGTAGATGCTGTGGTCCGAGTCCGTGTAGGTTGCCATTTCAAACCCAGGGACGTTGTTTGACTCGAGCAGATCAACAAGAGCGAGCGAGTTTTGAATATGCACGTTGTCGTCGCCTGTTCCGTGCTGCACAAGGAACTTTGTCTGCTTGAAGGCAGTTGCGTTGGTGACAGCACTTGCTGTGTAGCCCTCCTGGTTCATTACCGGAGTCTTCATGTAGCGCTCCGTATAGACAGAGTCGTAGAAGCGCCAGTCAGTGACAGGCGCAACAGCCATGCCGACGCGGAACAGATCAGGGTGCCGCTCAAGAGAGCGAGAGGTGGCGTAGCCGCCATAGGACCAGCCCCAGATGGCAATCCGCTGCGCATTGACGTAGGGCTGGTTCTGGAAGTACCTGGCGCCGGCTGCCTGGTCATCAGCCTCAAACCCCCCAAGCTGCTTGCTTACCGAGGTGCGGAACCGGCGTCCCTTGTACCCAGTGCCTCGTCCGTCGACCGTTGCAACGATCCACGGCATGTCTGGAACATCCTGCTGAGACACAAGCGCTGAGTGCCAATCGAGCAAAAACGACTGCGACACCTGCTGCGAGTTTGGCCCGCCATAAACGCGGAAAAGCACGCCATACTTCGCCTTTGCGCTCTTATCGAACCCCGGCGGGTAGATGGCCATAGCGTTCATCCTGTCGCCCGCATCGTTGCTGATCTCAAAGAACTGCGTCACGGGCAGGTCGTAGCCCTCGAGCTCCCTCTGCGCTGCAGAGTTGTCCGTCAAGACCTGCTCGAACTTGGGGTCAGCACTGCTGTGGACCACCTGCCATGGCAGGTTGGGCCCCTTGTAGCTGAGCAGGTAGAAGCCTGCGCTGGCCGAGAAGCTAGCATCATACGACCCATCGCGCGCGCCCTCAGAGTTGATGCGCTCGCTGGTGCTCCTGGAAGTCGGAGGAGACAGGGCGTGCGGCTCAGTGCCCTCCTTGTCTGCGAGCGACACCTGGTACAGGTTGAACCTGGTGCTTGATTCGCGGGTGCCCAGGAAGCTCACCTGCGCAGACTTGCGGTTAAGAACAGCACTGCCGCTCACCACATCCCAGTTGCCCGACGTAAGCCAGCTTGTGGGCTTGGCTGCGTCCAGCGGCGAGAACAGGGCCAAGTGCGTGTGCTCGCCATCCTCGACCAGGTCGATATATGCGTCAGTAGTGAGGCCATCCACAGTGTGAGCTGGCACGTAGATCGGCGGAGACGTGATCTCAATCCACGCACCATCCCCGCCAGACTCGGATGTGCTGCGCTCACGCACCAGCTTCGCCGACAGCCGCTTGGGATCTGCAGATGCCAAGTAGATGCGCACCTGGTCCTGCACGCGGTTCATCGTGTACACAAGCAGGTCGCTGTGCTTATCGGTAAGCCAGGTTACGCTGGTAACCAGAACATCATCAGCGCTGAATGGCCTGTCAAAGCTGATGGTGTGCGGGTGGTAGTCTGTATCGGAGTTGTCGCTCGCCTTGCTGACCGGTCTGTCGTCGCTAGAGTTTGTTCTAAAGTCTGGGCGGTACACATGAAGGGACACAAGCGGGTTCGCCGCGCCGGGCTTTGGGTAGTGGAGGCGGATGTTGTCGGGGTAGATAATGCTGCGGTTAGCAGGGTGGAACAGCTCGTACTGGTACATGGGCACCTTTGAGTCGTCCAAGCGCAGGTAGGCAAGCGCGTCGCCATCGGGAGACCACCAGCTAGATGCTCCAGACCCCAGAACCTCCTCTTCGTAGACCCAGTCGGCGATCCCATTGAACACGTCGTCGCTGCCGTCCTCGGTAACACGGATCTCGTGCATCATGTCAGTGACGTACAGGTCGTTGTCGCGCACAAACAGCAGGCGGTGTCCTGTGGGCGCCCACTCCACACGCTGGATGCGGCTGTTGCCCTTGTCCGTCAGCGGGACCATGGTGCGCTCCTTGGTGTTGTAGAGGAAATAGGTGCCCTTGACAGAGTGCCTCCACACGTGCTCAGAGTGGACGTTGAACAGGATGTACTTCCAGTCTGCCGACACAGACCAGCTCTCCATCGTAAAAGAGCCCAAAAGCCCCTTGGATGCATTGGTAATGTCGTCCAGCGTGGCCAGCCGGTGCTCCCAGGTAGAGTTGTCGATTTTGCGAACATAGAACGCCTTGTCCTTCGCCTCGCGATACAGGCCATCGATGCTGGGGTCTGCCGGGTGTGCAATCCAGTCTATCGACTTGCGCTCGACGATGCCGTTTACTCTGTCAACAGTTTCGTAGGTGAGCAGCTTCTTGCCCGATCTATTTACAGGCACCACGCTGCTGCTGCTATCTTCTTCTGGGATGTTGGTTGGCAACACCCCTTTATTGCTGCTGCTGCTGCTCAGCGAGCGCCACAGCACCGAGGCAGCTGCATACACGCCCAGACAGCCAACAGCTACCAGACAGATGTGGACCAAAGTAAAGCGCTTGCGCCTCCAGACTTGAGCCTTGGTGTCGCGCGGGTCATACATGGCAAACTCGTGGTTGAAGCGTGCGTCGTCCTCGTCGCCAAAAGGCTGGCCATCGCCAGCACCCACCTCCAAGCGGCCGAGCTCCAGTCTCTGCTCGGAGTAGTGGGCGGGCTCTGAGTGCATGTTGCCAGGCCCTTGTGGCTCAGCGTCGCTGTTTGGAGAGTCAGCGTGCCTGCGCTCCTCTAAGCGAGCGTACTCTATGCTGTCTCTTGCCATGGTAGACTGCCAAAGCCAGTAAGCGGTGCTAGTCCTAGCGGCAGCGGTCGCGAACAAGTTGCAACTTTATTCGAGCTGAAAGCTGAGGATGCGCTCAAGAGTACGGAGGTGTGGATGGGAAAGATGTGCTAGGAATTCACAAGAGCGACTAGTGAGAATGGAAGCAGCGAGAGTAGAAAGAGCTGTTTCAAAGGAAAATGGCCTTGCGGGAGAAGGAGAGACGTGAGAAAGCGGGCAGGAAACAGGGCGCAGCATATGCAAGCACTGCTGCCATCATTATTGTGAGAACGCTTTGCCGCTCCTACAAAGACGCAGATATAGGCGCAGGCACAGGCGCTGCAGCAATGGCAGTGACTACTGTTGTGCGCATTATTATATCAATTGCGTTTTCATTCGCCCCTCTCACTCGCTGGATACCAGTGCTATTTCTGTTTATTTTGCAAGAGCTACAAGCCTGGATTACATCCCCCAGTTCTTCATCTTCATAATCAAGTTGACCTTTTGCTTGACCTCCTCCTTGAACCGGCGAGCGTGCGATTCTTGCCTCAGGCGCTGGCGCTTGTACTTTGGCTTCTCGTATCTTCTGCGCAGGCTGAGCTCACGGCGGATGTTGTTGTCAGACAGGATTCGGTTAAGGCGCGCATATGCCTTGTTGGCGCCGCCAGCCACCACGGGAACTGATCTGCCAACCACATGGGACCCGATATTTGAGATCTGGCTGCTGAGGTTGTTTGCAAACTGCTGTCTCAGCTCCGCTGCAGTTGCCTGGCTCGACGACCCTCCCTCGCGGATGGCCCTGCCAGACGAACCTGGCACTGTGCTCATACACCGTGCAGCGACTGCATTCGCCGTAGTCAGTGCACGGCCTGTAATCTGCCGGAAAACCCCAAAGGTCATAGTTTCCAAGTAGTCAGAAGGTGCCAAGCGACTAATCTTGAACAGCGGCAACAAGAATAGATTCGAGGCAATGTAGTATAGATAAAAACGAAGAAAAGCGCCTTTTCCAGTCGAGCCCTGCAAAGGAGCTCCTAGGCGGTGTGAAAAATAGCGGCTTGCCAGGTGCTCTGATTAGACACTGCGGCTCCCGAGCCGAGCCGTGTGTCTGGCAGAGAGAGGCAGACATGGCATCCGAGCCGCACAAGGGGCGCTTTCATGGCAGCAGAATCCAGCAGTCGGCACGCCTACATGTGCCACGGCTGCACTATGTCTGAGATGTAGTCGAGCAATACCGTGCGGTGCTGCGTGACTAGCTCCAGCTCGGCCTTTTTGCCCAGATAAAGCATCTTGGCCATTCGCCGACGCCGATCTGGCACTGCCCGCCAGCGCTTGGCCAGCTTCAACGCCAAGCGGCGATCTCTGGCTGAAAACTCTTGCGTTTTGTCGAGGTCCAGGCCCCAGCTGCTACATCGCACGATGCGCGACATCGCCGACGGGCAGCACATATTAGACACTCTATTCCTTGCAGCTGCTGCAATGGAAGAAGTGTAGATGAGTAATCTGCTTACCCGATATGAGTCGCTGAGCAGTGGAGGCCAGCCCATCTAGCGTTTAGCAGCCACTACCAACGACAATATGTTCACATGCAGAGACTGGGGGCTAATAGTCCGTTGCAAATGACTGGGGCAATGCAATTTCAATGAGGTGCTGATGCTTACTGGCAGCGTTTTGCGCCACCCACCTTCAGAATAGACCTGGAAGATGTGTGCGCCGTCTGGATCGCTGTCAACAAGCACACATATTTGCATCCAACATGGAAGCATCGCCAGGATTTCGCGGGTGTTTACATCCTACAGACAATGCATAAGCTGGAGCTTTCAAGCAGAATCTCAGAGCGTGTCTCTTTCACCAGACAAAGGTGCGTGTCGAAAACCATCTTGGCCCATTTAGAGCTTACCGGGTATCCCTTGCCCGTAACCAGCAGCGCCATTGGAAATCTCTCTAGAAAGCCACACTGGGTTAGCGCAAAGAACACAGTCTAGTTTCTGGCTGTTGGATTCAGTTGGCCCGCTCTGTGCATTCGCATTCGGCTGGATGTGCAAGCTAATTGGAAGCAAATCAACTCCGCATACCTCCTTCTCGACCACAAGCACAATCTTGGCTGCAATATGCAAATCAATTCGGCGCTATTGAATATGAGCAGGCCCGTCTGCCTTGTGTCGACTGTTAGCTGTAGACACGCGATTTACCGGTGCGTCCAAGCTTGCTGTGGAATACTTACGACAAATCTTGTGTGCGGCATCGACAGCCCCTAAGGTTGGAATCAATATATCCAGCATATCTGCCTGTCGATATTTGTTGACATGGTCGACTACTCGTCAGTCAGATGACAGCACAGCAGCTCTCATTCAGCAGCCCGAGAGCAAATGAAAGCGGATAGCACCTACGCCAAAAATCGAGCAGTCTAGCTTGCTGCCGTCATTCAGCTCGACTGTAGCATGACCGTGAATTAGTCCTTTCGGGCATGAAATCTAAAAGCATGTAGTCAGATCCATGTGCGGCTGCCTTAGCTGGGGATGCACACCACCTTGGACAATGCGAGAGGGCGTTGCACGCACAGCACTGAAGGGACACTTGCAATGTTGAGCTCCACTGGCAGCACTCCAAAGTGAAATGCGATTTCGTTGCAAAGCGCTCGGACATTTTCGGTGCTCTTCAAAACAGCAGCATTGCGATAGTACACATCTCGCTGGTAAGCGAGCTGACCACTTGAAAGCAGCTGGCATGCAGTCTCCATGATGGTGATGAGCTCCACTACATTAAGGGAGGTGGCAAGAGCAAGAAGGGGCTCAAAAACAAGCGTAGTGCCGTTTTCTAGCGGTGCACTCGACATGGCATGGAGAGAAAGCACACACCCCAGGCCATTGTGTATGCCACTTACAGCCCTTCCGATGCATGGTGGATTTTCTGGCTTCCGTCATGGAATTCCTACAAGGCAAACACACTTCCGAGACGTATGCTGTTAGCAAAAAGAAGCCATGACCCGCACAGCGTATTCTCTCGCGTTGTTCTTGTCTAGGTGCACTTGATTACAAACCCGGTCAACAGAGCGCGCACGCCTGACGGCGTGAGCCTTCCATTGATGACCCTTTGCAGTATTTTTCTGATAGCACACGCCAGCTGTGCTGATGCGCGGACATCATTGCCATTTTGTATGGGGGCGCCATTGTATGGCATGCAGACGTGCTTGGGACCTTCGAGGTCGCTGGACTCGCTTGTTGTCCAAGCAGCTGGATCTGAGTTTGCACTGCTCTCGGTGCTCGGGAACGCAATGGATGATGGTGCTTCAGCTAGTGGCGGGCTAGCTGTGGCGCTTGACAAGCAACTCGATAGACACGATGTGTGTGCACCGTCCGAGTCTGAGGACAGCATTGCTATAAAGACTGGCACAAAAGAAGCACTGGGCTAGAGATGGGGGAGGTGAGCGAGTGCATGCCGCTTGCACTGGCGCCGCTTTAGTAGGGTATTCACTAGCATTGGCCCATTGCGATCTAGCATTCAGACACCAGCCGGGTATAGAAGAGCATGGGGGGGGGCTGATTTCTGCTCCGGAGATTGACTTGTGCTGGTGATTCACCAAAGCCGGGGATAATAGATGCAAGCCCAGACTGCTGCCATGCTTTGCTGCTGCTGCCCTTTGTCTAAAACAACCCCATCCTTGGAGTCTACTTGGCCTCCCTTCTTGTCTTCGCTCTAGCTCCCGTGCACGAATACAAGTAAAAAAGGACGCATACCGCTGCCACGATTGCAACTGCTGCTACCATGCACTCTGCCCTTAGATCGGCCCAGTCCGCTGCACGCCGCGCTGCGTCTACTGCCGCCAACGCAAGGCCTCTGACTATCGGCCTCATCCCAGCCGACGGAATCGGCCGCGAGGTTATCCCGGCAGCTCGCCAGGTGCTTGAGGCGCTGCCAAGCGATGCCATGCCTGGTCGCCTCAGCTTTATTGACCTCGATGCGGGATTCGAGCATTTCCAGAAGCATGGTGTCGCACTGCCAGAGAATACACTGGCTGCTCTCAAGAGCGACTGCGACGGGGCGCTCTTTGGTGCTGTCAGCTCGCCCTCACACAAAGTCGCCGGATACTCGTCGCCCATCGTTGGTTTGCGCAAGCAGATGGATCTGTATGCCAACGTGCGCCCTGTTATCTCGGGGTCATCTGCCACCGCATCTGGCGAGAAGCGCGCCATCGACATGCTCATCATCCGCGAGAACACCGAGTGCTTGTATATCAAGGAAGAGGAGCAGCACGAGGGCCCTGGCGGAAGGTATGCGGTCGCCAGGCGCCGTATCAGCGAGGCTGCATCGCGCCGTGCCGGCGAGATGGCGTTTTCCATGGCCCTTCAGCGCGACAGCATGAGGCAGCAAATTGCGGAAGCCGAGCGCACATGGAAGGGCCGCCCAAAAGTCACAATCGTGCACAAGTCCAACGTTCTCAGCGTGACGGACGGTCTCTGGCGCGAAACCGTGCGCGGAGTACATGCAGGCAACGCCGAGTACGCGAGCCGTGTGGATGTCGAGGAGCAGCTGGTTGACTCGATGGTGTACCGCATGTTCCGCGAGCCCGAGGCATTCGATGTTGTTGTCGCCCCCAACATGTATGGAGACATCATTAGCGACGGAGCAGCGGCGCTTGTTGGCAGCCTCGGCCTTGTCCCCAGCGCCAATGTCGGCGACAACTTTGTTGTTGGAGAGCCTGTCCACGGCTCAGCACCCGACATTGCCGGAAAGAACATTGCAAACCCTGTTGCTGCCATTCGCAGCGCGGCGATGCTCCTGGAGCGCACAGGCTATGAGTCAGCCGCGCTGGCCATCTATCGTGCCGTTGACAAGGTCCTTGCTGCCGGCGAAGTCAAGACCCCTGACCTTGGCGGAAAGTCAACCACGACGGAGGTGACTGAGGCTGTTTGCAAGCTCCTCTAACAATGACTAATCTAGATTTTGTTTCAGGCATTTGGCAGCACTATTGGGCTCGGCATAAACACATCCACCGCACATCCACTCACGCAGCCAGACTGGACAAGTGTGAAGAAGAAAACGCAGCTGCTCGCAGCGAGCCTGTGAGCATTGTGAATCATCATGGAATCCATCTTGTCCACAGCGTGCAAATCCGTACGCGACAATTGGGGCGGAAATGCAGAGACCATACACCCCCTCCCAGCAGCACTGTACAGCGCGTCAGCGCATAAAGGCTTTTCTTTTGGCCTGTTCGCATGCCCGTCTGCTGCTTTCAGCGGGCGGGTAGAGGGAAGCTGGACCACACGCAGGCGCAAACGCAAACGCAGACGCACAAGTAGGCACAGATGCCACGAAGCCAGTGCCTCCAAGGGTAGCGTTGGGGAGGGGCAGCTGAAGAGACAGCGTCGCTCTGCATCAAAGACATGCACGGCGACTATAAAAAGATGCAAGTCGCATTTCCCCAAGACCAGCTCCTCATTCACATCTCGTTTCTCCATCGCCGCTTCGCCTCGTTTATCAACACAAACAGCCAAGCATGTTGTCGTCCACAGCCTCCCGCTTAGTAACCAGCCCCTCCCTGGCCAACGCCGCCCGGAGACAGGCTGTGCGCACTCCTTCGCTCATTGCACGCGTAAGTCAAAATGGCAGCACCCACCCAAGATGGAAAACACACACCGCTCCCCATCCACATCGCCAGTGTCCCCTCCCCCGTTGTCCCAGGAATCTACTGCTGGGTGCTTTCTTCCTTTTTGTCTGGAGCACCCGCCTATTTTCAGGTCGCCATTCGTTATCTTGGTTGTGATTCATATAGATTCGGCGAGCAGGCAGCTGTCATTACTCATTGCGGTGCTCTATGGGGGAAGGCCAGGTCTTAGTCATTAGCGGGCCGTGCCATTTATGCAACACCATAGGCGACTTTTGCGTATTGCCATTTGGCACAGGCCATGCATTCTCGGCCATCCATTGTCCACTCGCCAGTGCATGCATTCTGTGCACACTTTGCTCTCCCTGCTGCCTGTCTGATTGCCGAGGATTGGGCCCCCGCCTCAGAGTGGCAGCCGTCACAGGCAGGAGTGCACGCGCTGTGGACGGCTGCTGGCACACCGGCACCGGCTATAAAAATAAAGCACACCTCCTGGCCACGCTCCAAAGCCCTTCCCTTTCTTGACAGCCAGCACGCACGCCCATTTTCCTTCCATCTACTAGCACTTAATCTGCTCGTGCATCTCTCATCTCTCTCAACCCGACGACCTGTTTCTGTAGACTCTTGCCACCATGCCTGAATCATCGACCAGAGACCCGTCCCGCAGCTCCATCGGCACTGCCTCGAGCTACCTGAGCAACGTTTCCAACTTCAAGATTATCGAGTCCACCCTCCGTGGTAAGTACCAGCACTAGCCACAGGCGCCTTTCCCACCCACCAGCCCTGCTTGGGTAGCTCGGCTCTTGCGCCTTGCACCTCATTTCTCGTTCCAGTCACCTGCCCTATTCGCGTTCCTGGGCGATGGTACTGCCATCAATCAGCTCAAACCCAACATCTATTTTTTTTTTCCTAATCGGGGCCAATGCTCCCCAGGATCTGCACTCCCCTCCTGCGTCTCTGGCTCTAGCACAAGGAATGAGTCACAGACACCAAGCCTATCTCCATGCTGGGCGTGCTTCCTCTTTCATGCTTGCAGATCGCCCAAGTGCGCTCCACTCACATTCCCAGTCACAGATGCGCTAACACCCGCCTTTTGCCCCGCCTTCTAACCCCACCCTGCCTCCATAGAGGGCGAGCAGTTTGCGAACGCATTCTTCACAACCGAAAAGAAGATCGAAATCGCCAAGGCCCTCGACGAGTTCGGTGTCGAATACCTCGAGCTCACCTCGCCTGCCGCCTCGACCCAGTCGTACAATGACTGCAAGGCCATTGTCAACCTCGGCCTCAAGGCAAAGATTCTGACCCATGTTCGCTGCCATATGGACGACGCCAAGCTCGCTGTTGCCACTGGCGTTGACGGCCTTGATGTAGTCATCGGCACGTCGTCGTACTTGCGCGAGTTTTCCCACGGAAAGGACATGCAGTACATTATCGACACTGCTACCGAAGTAATCCAGTACATCAAGGGCGAGGGCCTCGAGGTGCGCTTCTCCTCGGAGGACTCGTTCCGCTCCGATATCGTCGACTTGCTCAACCTCTACCGTGCGGTTGACAAGCTTGGCGTCAACCGTGTCGGCATTGCCGATACCGTCGGCTGTGCGTCTCCTGACCAGGTTGCCGAGCTGGTGCGCACCCTCCGCGGCGTAGTCTCTTGCGACATCGAGTGCCACTTCCACAACGACACCGGCTGCGCTATTGCCAACGCGTATGCTGCCCTTCAGAACGGCGCCACCCACGTCGACACCTCCGTCCTTGGCATTGGCGAGCGTAACGGCATCCCTCCTCTGGGTGGCTTTGTTGCGCGCATGTATGCTGCTGACAAGGAGTACGTCAAGAGCAAGTACAACCTCTCCAAGCTGCGCGACATTGAGAACATTGTCGCCGATGCGGTTGGCGTCTCGGTTCCCTTCAACAACTACATCACCGGCTACTGCGCCTTCACCCACAAGGCGGGCATCCACGCCAAGGCCATCCTCAACAACCCCTCGACCTACGAGATCCTCCGCCCCGAGGACTTTGGCATGACCCGCTACGTTGCCATTGGCCACCGGTTAACTGGATGGAACGCCGTCAAGAACCGCGTCGACCAGCTCGGCCTCCCTCTTACCGATGCCGACTGCAAGCAGATCACAAACAAGATCAAGAACCTTGCCGACATCAGGCCCCTCAGCCTCGACGATGTTGACAAGCTCCTGAGAAAGTACGAGGAGGCCAAGAGCGACGAGAAGCACCACGCCATCCTCGAGTCCATCGACACCCCGGACCAGATCACCCAGTGGCAATGATCACTCGCTTGCCGCTTGCCGCAGCCTGCTTCCCTTTTTACTAGCTGTTTAGGGGTTTAGTGCCCTCTATATTCCCCTCTTTGCGTCTGCACTGCAGCTACTGAAAGAGACCATCTTACGAACACCCGCCATCCGATGCATGGCACTGACGTGTGCCTCAGTGCTAATATACTGGCGCCGCATCTGTGTGCTGGCTTGGGTGTCCCTTGTGGCTCGCCATGCCATCCATCACACGGGGAGCCGAATCGAACCAATTTGGCTGCGAGCCGGTTTAGCAGCCTTTGTTTACTCTAAGGCTTCGGTAAACAAGAGTTTTTGCATGGCCAGGCCCTTGCTTTCTCGCTGCACTCGCCGTTTCGCTTGCGCTTTTCCTGCTTTCTTCAGTTTCCCTTCTATTTCTTCCGCCAATTTGTCGACATTGCTTGCCACAGCGGGCAGCCATACCTCCTTACCAGTCACACAAACACCAAAAGCAGCAGCAAATAATGGCTACAGTGGGCTATTCAAGCGAGCCTGCCACATTGCCAGGAGGCAATGGAGGAGACAGCACTCAATTCACTCTCCCCGAGACGAACCTTGCAGAGGACCTGTTTCTTGAGCGCCAAAGGCACTGCCGCGAGTACCTGGAGCGCGAAAACCGCGTAAACCCTGATATCGAGGAGCTCGAGCGTATCTCAAGTGCTGAAAAGCCGCGCCTCATCATATCAATCGACCACATACGCGAGTTTGATGCAGAGCTTGCTGCCAATCTGGCGGCGGAGCCCGCAGAGTATATCCCGGCATTTGAGGCAGCAGCGACCGAGCTTGGCCTGCTGCTAGCCGCCAGCACCGGTCTTGGGGCTGACTCAAACACCTTCCATGTTGCTGTTGGCTTCCGCGGATCGTTTGGTGACCGCCACTTGACTCCCCGCGGCCTGCGCGCCAGCTTCCTTGGCCAACTCGTCTGCGTCGAGGGTATTGTTACCCGGTGCTCGCTGGTCAGACCCAAAGTCGTGCGCTCAGTGCATTACTCGGAAGCCTCAAAGACCTTTTACGCCAAAACCTACCATGACCAGACTAGCAGCGGGGGCGAAAAGAGCAGCTCGGCTGGGTTCTCTAGCGCCTATCCGACCACCGACGACAAAGGCAACCCTCTAACCACAGAATACGGCTACAGCAGATACATGGACCACCAGACCGTGAACATCCAAGAGATGCCCGAGCGAGCCCCGCCTGGCCAGCTGCCCCGTGGTGTGGACATCATACTGGACGATGACTTGGTTGATATTGTGAAGCCCGGGGACCGTGTCTCGCTCGTCGGCGTGTACAGGGCACTTGGTGGCAAGGCGACTACGGCTGCGTCTGCGATTTTCCGCACTGTCATCCTCGTCAACGCGGTCCGTGTTTTTGGCGCGGGCTCCCTTGCTGCGACGGGAAGCTCCAAGGTTAGTGCTCAGGACCTGAACTCGCGTGCCAGCGCCACTGGCCTAGCAGGCGCCATGACGCTGGCTGATGGCGACATTCGCAACATACATGCGATTGCCAGGCGCGAAGATGCGTTTGACATTCTCTCGCAATCGCTTGCGCCTAGCATCTGTGGCCACTCTGAGATCAAGCGCGCTATCCTGCTGCAGCTGCTGGGCGGCATGGAGAAGAACCTTGAGAACGGAACGCACATCCGTGGCGACATCAACATCCTCATGGTCGGTGACCCGTCAACAGCCAAGTCCCAGGTGCTGCGCTATGTGCTTAGAATTGCGCCTCTCGCTATTGCAACAACCGGTCGCGGCTCGTCTGGCGTCGGCCTTACCGCTGCAGTCGTGTCTGACAAAGACACTGGCGAGCGCCGCTTGGAGGCTGGTGCAATGGTGCTGGCTGACCGCGGAGTGGTTTGCATCGATGAGTTTGACAAGATGACTGATGTTGACCGTGTCGCCATCCACGAGGTAATGGAGCAGCAGACAGTCACTGTTGCCAAGGCCGGAATCCACACCACACTCAATGCCAGGTGCTCTGTGCTCGCTGCTGCCAACCCAGTGTATGGCCGCTATGACCCAAAGCGCCCACCGCACCAGAACATTGCTCTCCCAGACTCGCTCCTCTCTCGTTTTGATCTCCTGTTTGTCGTCACCGATTCCATTGACGAGGCCCGCGATCGCCTCATCTCCTCCCATGTCCTGCGCATGCATCGCTACATCCCACCTGGAGTCGAGGCTGGCCAGCCCATCTCTGACCTTTTGGACCAGGGACTTGGCACCGCGCAGCTTCTTGCTGGGTTCAATGGAAACGATTCGGGTGCAGTGTCTGGTCTCGACGAAGACGAGGATCCCTCAACCCGCCCTTGCCAGGTGTTTGAGCCTTACAACGAATACCTCCATGCTGGTGTCGCTGCAGCTCAGTCGTCGCGCCGCCGTACTCGCTCGCGCAGCCGCCGCGCTCTGCTGTCAGGCAGCAACGAATCGGCTGAGGAAAAGCGCGAGGTCCTTTCGACAGAGTTTTTGCGCCGCTACCTGTACTTTGCCAAGAACATGGTGCGCCCAGTGCTGAGCAGCGAGGCTGCCGACGACCTTGCTAATGCATACGCCGAGCTGCGCGCCCAGGCGAGCGGACAGGGGCTGGGCGGCCGTGGCTCCACCGGCGCTACCCAAACAACGACCCCAATCACTGCACGTACCCTGGAAACGCTGATCCGTCTGGCAACAGCACACGCGAAGGTGCGCCTGTCTGCAACCATCGATGCACAGGATGCCGATGTTGCAAAGAGCCTACTCAGATTTGCGCTGTTCAAGGAGCAAGCAACCAAGCTGCAAAAGAGCAAGAAGAGCGCACACCGCCAGCAGAAGCGCGCACGCACAGCCAACGATATGGACACTGATGATAGCGACGCCGACGCCGACGCCGACTCCAGCTCTAGCGAGACCGAGCAAGGCGCAGGCGCACCCGCCACGCGCGGACGGCCCACAGGCGACGAAAGCGACCTGCGCCCAATGCGGGCAACTAAGACGCGTGTCTCTACACAGCCAGAACCGAGCAGCCGCCAGGCCGCCAGCGATGACTCCATGGACGTCGATGACGAGGAGTCTGCAGACACTGGTGCTCTCTCCCGGGACAGAGCAGCGCTATTTAGAGCCCAGCTGAGCCAGGCAATCTCGGACGGCCGCCTTGATGTGGTTGACTGCCCCTGGACATTCCCAGATCCCTTCCTGTCTGCAATCAACGACGGCCTCAGCGACACCAGCACCTTCTCGCCAGCAGAGGCGGAGAAGGCCCTGCTGGAGATGCAGAACGAGAACCGGCTCATGTTCCGCGAGAACATTATCGTCATGATGTAGCTGGCCACTCACTCGTTCTCGCCGCTCCGCAGAGCCTCTTCTTGTTTACCTGTTCGAGTTCTTTTCAGTGAACCGCACAGGCCCTGGCACTGCCCCTCTGCAGTAGCACTGTGCCAGGGTGAGGGCCTGCACAGCATTTGCTCTCTTTCATTCCTTCCCCCAGCACTGCCTTGCCTTTTTTTTCTTTAGCACTGTCAGCAGCTGCCGCTCTAATTTACCTTACACTGCTGCTCGAAATACCCCCAGACCAAATGTCAGGCCAGATGCCAGAAGAAGACGCCAGCACTGTGGCGGCTGGAGCTGCGGACACTGTGCTGCTTTCAGGCGATATTGCACCGGAGAAGTTCGACGAATTGGCCAAGGCCTTGGACATTGCAGAAATCGAGCGTGCATACAGAATGCTGGAGCTTGAGGAGGCGCGCGTAGATGTCGAGATTTCTGAGCACATTGAAAGTCGCGAGGATGTGGACAGGCAATTCGCACGGCTTTTCGGCTTGCAAAGGGACCTTAATGTCGTGGTTGACCAGATTGTGCCCATGCAAAAGGCAATCGACGCTACTGCAGCAAATGCCGGCGCTATTAGCGGAAGGGTCCGGTTTTTGGACCAGGAGCTGACAAAGCTCGAGCATGCAGTGAAGATAGTCGACCAGACTGCCGACCTTAGAAAGAACATGGGCGAGCTGCTGGCTGCAATGAAGGACAAAGACATCGATTTGGCAGCCGGCCTGATTCACCGGTACATCACCACCAGCTCTGAGGTGCTGAGCAGCCCGTTTGTGCGGTTTGCTAGCCCTGGCTCAGGCAATGCTGCTTCGGACGCGCCTCATAGACCCCCAAGCGATATCATTTCTGTGGCGACGGAGGAGCTAGTGGAGCGAGTGTCGCTTATGTTCGAGTCGGCCGTGGAAAGCAACAACACAAAGGAGATCAGCCGCTGCTTCCGGCTGTTTCCGCTCCTTGGCGAGGAGCTCCGCGGGCTGGACATGTACTCTGAGTTCCTCTGCAATATGATTGCTGAGAAATCGCGTATCTCTGGCGAGATCAAGGGCAGCATCTATGCGCTACGCCTCACCCGGCTGTTTGAGGTGATTGCCGTTGTAGTCGACAACCATTTCCCTCTTGTGGAGACCCACTACGGCCCAGGATGTATGATCCGTGTCATCCAGAGGCTGCAGATCGAGGGTGCTAAGCGCGCTAGCATGATTCTGGACTTCTTTGAGGAGGAGCGGCACGTCAAGCGCCGTGTATCGCAGATCCAGCAGGCCGATGCAAGCGCAGCAAAAGCAAAGTCGCACGCCAAATCGCACTTGCCCGCTGCCGACAACGAGAGATCCAGCCGTGCCAGTGAGGACCTCATTTCGGAAGAAGACGTTAAGGATATCACGAGCATCCTCGGCGAGCTGGTCTTGATCGAGCGTCAGATAGCGATGTTCAACCGGTTTATGGAGTCACGGGCGACGCCAGAGCTTCGCGCTCTTGGCACTGCACCAGACGGCATCGTGAGGATGTTTTTAAAGCCCGAAGCCGTGATGAGGCTAATTCCACTCTCGATGCAAACCACGCTGGATACTGGCACCAGCACAGGGCTAAGCAAGGGCGCCGAGTTTGATATGCACACAGGGCTTATAAAGGACACGCCGCTGGCAGCGCGTCTTTCGTGGATGACGGACACTTACATCACGCTTGAGACGTTTTTTGTCAGCAGGTCGGTCGCAAAGGCTATGGCGCTGGACGACATGGACAGCCTGCCTGGTTGGGCGGACCCTGTCAGCGACGGTGCAGACGGCAACGCAGCAAAGAGACACCAGCCTGGTGATTCAGCGGGCTCTGGTGCGAGCAGCTGGAGCAGGACCCACATGTCCGCCCTTGCTCGTCAGTCGACGAATATCGCCCAAACGTCCTCGTGTGTGGGGGACATGTTCTTTGTTGTTAAAACAGCACTCGAACATTCAATCTCGATTCAGCAGCCATCGGCTGTTGAGGCCATATCGCAGTACATCATCGGGGTAATGAACTCTGTGTTCCTCTCTGCTATGGAGTCGCAGGCTCTGGGCAAGTGGAACGACAGAGCCATTCAATCGACGCTGTCGTCTAGCGACTCTAGCTGGCGCCTTCCTGGTGTGGCTTCTTCGGCCGCTGCTGACGATCAACGCCCGGCATCCGCTCAGATAAGCCCAGTGGCACGCAACCAGAGGCAAATACTTGTGGCAGCAAACAACCTTGATCTTTCATGCGAATACCTCAGCAAAACAGCAGCATCGCTTCGGTCAAAGGTTGCTGCCGAGTGGCAGCGGATATCCCAGCCGGAATACGTGGGCCGCGCGAATAAGGCTCTGGATACCTTTGCTGCGTTTTCGGCCAAGTTTATGCATGCCAAGCAGCGGTCACTGGAGCAGATTGGAGCACAGGCCCTAAAGCCCTGGATACGGGCCATCTTGCAGCAGTCATACAGAGACATCAAGTATGTGCTGACAGACGAGGAGTTTAACGATGTGCAGAACGACAACCTGTTCCAAAAGCGCTTTATTCTAAAGCTCGCCCACCTCACGCGTCAAATGAAGGCTCGGCTGACCAGCAGCAACTTTTCGGCTATATTCGACATCATCGTGGGCTCGCTGGTTGCGGACTGGGAGCGTGCGATCCGCCAGTCAAAGTTTAACATGCTTGGCGGAATCATGTTTGAGAAGGATGTCAGGGAAATTCTGAGGCACTTAGAACAGGAGTCAGGTCTGGCATTGCGTCCAAAGTTCGCACGCCTTGTCCAAATGGCCGATGTGCTCGCTGTTGAGGGTGCTGGTGATGTCCAGCACATACTGGATGATCAGCCTGTGTCCAACGTGCCTACCCAAGCGTCCATCAGCAAGGACGAGATACAGAGTCTCCTGGGTAACCGCATAGATATTCCTGAAACAGATATCAAAGGGCTGAAGACCCAATAGAGCCATTTCGATTGCTGGGCACACGTAAATGTGCGAGTGCTGCTAACCATCTCCCATCTCGCTATTGCTGTCTGACCAGCAATCCTGCCGGATGTCAGCTTGCTCTTTGCTTAGCATGTCGCCGGCCGGCAGGCACCAGGCAATGATTTCGCCGTCGCATCCGCTGGAGTAGAGCTCCAAGCTGCCAGGCCTCCACACAGCGCAGGTTGACGGCTCAAAGTGGCCGCTGAGCGACGCGACAGGCTTGCCTGTGTTCAGCTCAAACATCGAAACCGAGCAGTCGCTGCTTGGGAAAAACAGCACTCCGTTTCCAGCTGCACCATCAGCTGCCGATGTCTGCGCCATCTCGATGGCTTGAGGTGCGCTGTTCTGCGGGGTCCCCTGGTACGTTACCAAGGCGTTTCTCATGGAGCCTGTGCTCCAGAGCTGTATCTTGCTGTCGTGGCCGGCACTAATTATGCCGCCCCCATCGTTTGTGAACATTACAGAGTTAACAGCTGCCTCATGAGCAACACAGGTGTCTCCTCCACTGCTGCCTCCATTGTTGCTTGTGTTGGCCAAGGCGCTATTCAAGCGGTCAAAACTAAAGAGCTGCGTGTCGGACCGCCGGATGTCCCAGAGCTTTAGTTTTCCATCGTTCCCTCCAGATGCCAGGACGAACGGCTGGGCCGGAGACCAGGCAATGGCCATCGCGCCTGTTTGGTGTGCCAGAAACGACTGTGCAAACGACCCAGTTCGAAGATCGCACAGACGGATGTACGCAGATTCGTTGACTGCTGCTATCAGCGTGTGTGCGCCGGTGGGCGACATGCTATGGCTATAAACGCGGGAGAGCAGGTCGAACTGGCACGCCTCTGCCATTGTGTTTGTATCCCACACCTTGACGGTGCAGTCGTATGACGATGTGGTGAACATCCCAGTGTCCACGGCATACCACTCAATACACGATATTAGATGTGCGTGGCCTGTACCAGCAGGGGCATGTGCTGCAGGCTTGATACGCTGTGCTCTTGAACCCGAGCGCTTGCACCGGTCGGGGTCGAGATCGAAGAGCTGGATCGATGTATCCCCACCTCCAGACAGCAAAAAGCGGTTTTCGATTCCGTCGAGAGCAAGCCAGTGAACTGGAGCAGCGTGCACCCTGCTCACGATCTTTGTCTCTGACACCGCCATTGTCTTTAGCACCTTGGTCGACAGCGTCCACCGCGAGACGGTGTCTGGTATGGTGCCGCTTGCTCGTGCGCGTACAATGCTGTTCATCGGAATCTGCAAAACATGCCGTGTCCTCCTGTGCGTGCTGTCTAGTCGGCTACTGGCGAAAATCAGCAGCTGAGCACTGACTCGGCATCGTGCTCGCAGATTTATGCGTCCAGCGCATGCAGTGACGTTTAAGGGCCAAGCGCACGTGTGGCCTGGGACCCAGGAAGCCATGGGGCCAAACACACGGGCATGGGGCTCTTTGCATTGCAGACCGGCTCCGTCTGCCAGTGTGCCTGCTTGGGAGGTGCCAGAAGACGCAGACACACACAAGAGCACCCTTGGGTCTGAGTGGGCGCCTGCTGCGTCGCCCCTTTCTAGGAGCTCTGGGCACCTCCGGCTGCGGGCGGCGTAATCGCCGGGTGAGCGGCTGGATTCACATGCCGTGGCTCTTTTTTCTGCCTCTTGGAAATAAGCGCCCCTGCTGAAGCCCACGCGCCAATTTCCGTCTGACCGCCCTCGCCAGGCTGGCGAATGGGCCGCAAGAAAGCCCTGCTGTTTGTGGAAAAGCACTGGGCGTGGAGCGCCAGACGGAGGGCGGGAAATAAAATGACCCGTACAGCCAAGTGGCTGGCTGCAGCTGCATTTGCGGTTGCAGCCGCTGGGCAAGCAGGCGGGCCATGCTTGAGGCCTTCTCCCTCCCGACCTTCCATTGCCAACCACACGTACACTCGCACATTAGCCCTGCCTTGCTGCTGCTTTGCTTTGCTCTTGGCTCTTTTTTTTTTTATCTTCCTTTACCAGCCCTGCATTCCAATTGCCGCATTATTCTGTCTTTGCCGGCTAATTCCGGCCTTTACTTGTATTCTACACCCACCGCTGCTCTGCAGTACCTGGTTTTCATTTGAGCGCAGCTGCCATCCACTCCCAAATGTCGGCTGAAATGTCTGCGACAGCGTCGCCCTCGGCTGTCTCGGCAGCCCAGCCTCTCCGCGAGGATATAATCGAATCAGCAGTGCGGTTCCTCACTGACCCAAAGGTGCAGTCGTCAACCCTAGCGAAAAAGATCTCGTTCCTCGAAACAAAGGGCCTTACCAATGCTGAGATAGAGGACGCATTGGCTCGTGCAAAGAGCCAGCCTCCTTCTGCCGCTTCTGCATCCAGCACGCAGGGCTCGGCAGCAAGCGAACAACAGCAAAGCACAGCAGCTACCGGTCCCGCCACTCCTGCGCCAGTGTACGGATACGCTCAGCAAATGGCCCCGCCTGCCCCGCCGCCGCGCCCGCACCTGGACTGGAAGGACTACTTTATCGCTGCTGTAGTTGCCGGCGGTCTAGGCTACGGGCTGTATATACTCGCAAAGAAGTTTATTTCTCCCCTTTTGGCAGCCCGCGACGACAGGGAGCGCTTGGAGGAAGAAAAGAGACTGCTGTTGGAGCAAAGCGAGCTCACGCGCAAGCAGCTGGGGGCTCTGAACGAATCCACTGCAAAGGCCCTTGATGCAATGGCGGTGCAGTCGCAGAAGACCAACGAGGCCATCGAGGGCATGGCCACGATTCTCGACCGGATCTCGACGCAGGAAACTGAGCACAATGCATCTGCGCGACGCTTGCAGCTGACGCTCGAAGACCTTCAGAAAGAAGTCGCGGCGCTTGGCTCCAAGGGCCCAAGGCCGAGCGACACATCAACCATTGCCGACGTCCAGTCTGACATTCGCAGTTTGAGATCGCTGCTTCTTAGTCGCCGGGTGCCAGCTGGCCGCCCATCAACACCGACCACTGCTGCCACAGCCTCGCCCCAGCTGCCAGCCATCACGCCTGCTGAGGAACAAAGCAGTGTAATACCTGACCCCACTTGTGCCAGCCCACGGTACTGCTGCCACAGCCTCGCCCCAGCTGCCAGCCATCACGCCTGCTGAGGAACAAAGCAGTGTAATACCTGATGCTGCCGGTGCTGCAGACAGCAGCAGGTCGCCCTCTGCTTCAGGCGTGCCAACGCCAACCATCCCTGCCTGGCAGCTTGGGCTGATCAACGGAGACAGCGCCTCTTCTGGCAGCTCTGACAAGGGAAAGGAGGCCGCCACTGCCTAATTGCCGCCGCATAGCCTACCACCCCCATATAGCCAGGCAGTAGCGCGCGCTATTGCTGCCATTTTCTTCTAGCGTTGTTCCTTTATATTAATTGTGATGCTCTTTCAAAAGACTCGCTTGGAAAGATGGGGAAAGAGGCTGGAAAAGG
Source organism: Martensiomyces pterosporus (assembly GCA_025201845.1). Taxonomy (NCBI): domain Eukaryota; kingdom Fungi; phylum Kickxellomycota; class Kickxellomycetes; order Kickxellales; family Kickxellaceae; genus Martensiomyces; species Martensiomyces pterosporus. The sequence continues at coordinate 24,784 of MU604023.1, read as the reverse complement.
CGCTGTGTGATTAGACAATGCTTTCCTGGAGCTCATCACTAGTTAAGCCCTCGCCAGTGAATACGACCTTGTTCTTCGGCGTCTCTGATATGACCACCTTGTAGAGCAAGCCGGCAGGCATTACCTGGCTCAGGCGAATCCAAGCGAACACCGCAAGGTTCTCTGTTGTGCTTGGCCGGGTCCGGAAGTACTCTATATCCATGTCCAGGTTTTTGTGGTCGGCGTGGTCAAGCACGGCAGCCTTGATCCACTTTTTCAAGTCCTCGATATTGGCCACCATCCCAGTTACCGGGTCGACTGGCCCACGCACAATCGTCTCAAGCACGTAGTTGTGGCCATGCCCACTGGCATGGTTACACTTGCCAAACACCTGGAGGTTCTGCTCCTCGCTAAGCTGCAAGCTGTTTAGCCGGTGCGCGGCCGAAAAGTGCTCGACTCGGGACACGTACCCGACTGCAGGCATGGGTGAAGGCGGTATGCGGTGTGCTGGAGGGAGTGCGGGGTGGAGGAGCCGACAAACCGCTAGGCAGGTGAAGATTGCAGTGTGGAGCAAAAAGAAAAGCGCAGTGTTGTGAGGCTAATCGTGTGAGAAGAAAAGGGGGGAAAAGAGCTTCACGCGCTCCTTTTATAGTCATCCTCCTGCCCTTGTGTGGCATTGGGGGAGTGCGGTGGGAAGCGTTCGGGCTTTCCCGCTCAGAGCAAGAACGACAAAAAGGCACGGCGGCATAGCCGTAGCCATATGTATGCATGCATGGCTTGCGTGCGCAAAGGGCGCTTTTATTGTAATGGAGCGAAACCAATAGCGCATACATGAGATGTGTGATCCGAGACAGAGAGCCAGCACTATTTGTTGGTGACGCCCAGAATGGCCTTCTTGCGCTCGGGCACGCGCGGGTTGGAGCCAGGCTTGGAGTGCTTGCGCAGGTTCTCCTCCCTTGTCTTGCGCGACTTGGTCATGATCCGCTTCGTCTGAGCAGCCTTCTTGATTGCCTTTGGGACGTTGCGCTGGTGCAGCACCTTGCGCACCTCTGGCACGTACTTGTAGCGGTCCTTGAGCTTCTCCGAGTACTCCATGGCGGCACGCTCGCGGTTGGACTTTGCGCCCATGCGCTCCGATGCCCTGGCACGCCATAACCGCAGGTTGCTGTCGTCGCTGCCCGAGAGAATGTAGTTGTTGTCCATCGCATATTTCACGCAGAAGACGCGCTGCATGCGCTTGGCGTGGTAGATGTCGCGCGAGTGGCCGCTGCTGGCATCCCAGAGACGAACTGTGCGGTCGTAGCTGCCGCTGACAAGCTCCTGGCCGGTAGGCGAGTAGTCAACGTCCATCACGGCTGACACATGATCCTTGAGCACGTTGTTTGCGTGGTCCATTCGGCGCATATCAAACATGTACACGTTGTGGTCCTCGTTAGCAGTGGCAAATGTGAAGGCCTCCATGGGGTTCCAGGCTATGGCGTTTGTGCTCAGCGTCATAACAAGCTTTGCCAACGGCGAGCTTGTGCGCAGGTCGTACAGGATGATGGACCGGTCTGTGCCACAGCTGGCCAAGACGTTGACCTCTGTCTGGTTCATGCGCACTGTGTTGATGGTGTCCGCACCCCACGTAAGGTTGGTGATAGGCTCTGATCTGTCAACGTCCCAGATCTCCACGGTTGAAGAGCTGGTGGCAAACAGGGGCCGGTTGCGGTGGTGGTCAATGCCGCTGAATGCACCCTTTCCGCTGTAGGTGGCGATTGGCTCGGGCGTGACGCCGTCGTCCGCATATGCGCTCTCGGTGCGACTCCAGACCTTTGCCAGCTTATCTGTCGCAACCGACATGAACCGATCGGTCTTGCCACCTGGGATGTTGCACACGCCCTTCACAATCCCGCGGTGGGCCTCGGGTGCCCGCCAGACAGTGCTTTGGCTGGAAAGCGACCACACGCGAACCTCGCCGTCGCCGCTACCAGTAATGACGCTGTCTAGATCCCATGGGTTCTTCGCCATGGTATAGATTCCGTCGATGTGGCCGCTAAGACTGGCAAGGAATGGCTTGGCAAACATGCGCTCAAGCTTGGCTGAATTCAGCGCACGCTTGTATTCGCGCGCCCGCTCGAAAGGGTGCAGCTCCGGGTTGATGTTCCTCGGCAGCCGCTGTATATCGCTTGTTGTCTCGCGGGTATATTCCGCCGTGCTACGAGACAGCGCCTTGACCTTCTACAAGTGCAGCAAAGAATAGTGGTTTTTAGAAGTGCTGCTCCATTGTGAACAGAGCCACCCAGCCGCCCAACGTGCTGAAAACAGAAGGCGCAAAGAGAAGTGTCTGCGAGTCGTACCATGATTGCTGTTGCAAGTTTCTATTCACTCGGACAATATGCCGGTATAGCAGGTGCGGCTGTCTGCACGCGCGTGTATGTAAAGATATGTGCAAGCTGCTGGCGAATTGAAGCTGAAGCTGAAGCGAAGAAGGATGCGGCAAAGCGAAATTCTCTGCTAAATGGAGAGAAAAAAAAAAGGTGCTAAACCCAGAGAAAACCATCGAGATCCGCGATCATGCGATCGCCATACAGGATCAAGAGACCATCGCAAGCTCCAAAAGTTTTTGCTGTGGCAAACTTTTTGCCTCTGCTGTGTTTCCCTTGCCCACAAACCAACCTTGCCACAGTCGCTCATATTTTTTATTACACACATACTACACTCGCTTGGCAATGGGAAAGGCAAAGAAGTCGACACGCAAGTTCAACAAGAACCACCTGAAGGATGAGCTTGAGCGCCGCCACAAGCACAAGAAGGCACAGCAGCAGTTCAAGAAGCGCGAGCTCAAGAAGAAGAGAAGATCAGGTCCTGCCGAGGAGGATAACAGCGAGGAAGGGTTCACAGGCATTGACGAGGTTGATGAGCTGGCCGAGTTTGCAGAGTCAGCCCCCGAGGGCGCGTAAGTATCTGAAGGGCGCTTTTAGTGTACTATCCAGCAACCACCGCCCTTGCAGTTATTGAATCTACGGCTGATTGGTTGGCTGGCTGCTTGTTTTTCTATCGAATAGCCCTGCTGATATGGATATGAGCAAGTTTATGGAGGCTGATCCGGAGAACAGCGACGACGAATCTTCCGATGGCGAGGATATTGCTGCGGCTCTTGGCGGAAGCAGCGACTCGGAGGAAAGCGATGAAGGTGAAGATGAAGACGACGACGAGATCGAGCATGAGGAGGAGGAGGAGGAGGAGGAAGACGACCAGGAAATTGGGAGCGAAGACGAAGAGTCTGTGTTCAAGAGGCAGCTTCAGGCGATGAAGGAGAAAGACCCTGCTTTCTTCAAGTTTATGCAAAAGAACGACCCCGGCTCTCTGAAGATTCTTGAGGAGGGCAGCGGCGATGAACAGGAAAGCGAGGACGAGGACGAGGACGAGGATGTGGAGATGAGCGATGCTGAAGAGGAGAAGACGCGCAAACCGGCCGCAACAGCGGTGACAACCAAGATGCTGCACGACTGGGAGAACGCAGTCAAAAACACCAACTCGATCAAATCCCTGAAGAAGCTCTTGCTTGCGTTCTACTCTGCCTCGCACATGGAGTCTGAGAACGAGGAGTCTCGGGATACACCTTACCGCATCGAAGGCATGCGCATATTCAACAAAACTATCAGCGCTACTCTTCGCGTGGCCCCTATAGCCTTTAACCACTATGCGCCTGTTGTCAACGACAAGGTCAACAAGAAGGCCGGCAAGAAGTGGGCTGTCATCCAGGCTCTGGTCAAGTCTTATTTGGCTGGTCTCTTGGAGCTCTTGAAGCAGATGAGCGACCCAGCCATGATCCAGTACCTGATCAAGGAGTCTGAGCGCATGCTTCCGTACTTTGTATGCTTTGCACGCTACACTCGCGAGCTGCTCAAGGAGCTTCTCCGCCTGTTTGGGTCCCCATCTGCCGACGATGGTGTGCGCATTCTTGTTTTGCTGTCGCTGCGCCGCTTGGTCTCCCTCTCTTCCTCTGAAGTTGGAGACATGGCGCTCAAGGGCGTCTATCTGACGTATGTCCGCCACTCCAACGTCAAGAACCTGGCCTCGCTGACCACGGTCCAGCTGATGCGCAACTGTGGTGTTGAGCTCTATGGAAACGACGCCAACGCCAGCTACCAGCATGCGTTTGTCTATATTCGCCAGCTCGCGATCCATCTGCGCAACTCGATGCAGCTCCGTAGCAAGGAGTCGTTCCGCGCCATCTACAACTGGCAGTTTGTCAACAGTCTGAACTTTTGGACTGAGGTTCTTGCCACATACTGCGGTGACCGTGCTGAAGAGCAGCCGGCGCTCTGCGAGACTCTCGAATCCCTTGTGTACCCGCTGACACAGATCATCCTTGGTGTCGCCCGGCTCGTGCCCACGGCCAAGTACTTCCCTCTGCGCCTGCAGTGCATCAGCCAGCTTGTGCGCCTGTCCACGGCCACCGGCATCTACATCCCCACGCTGCCTTTACTCATTGACGTTCTTGAGTCGCCAGAGTACTTGAACCGCCGCCCCATGAAGAGCACTCTGAAGCCGCTCAATCTGGATGCACACCTCAAGGCCCCCAAGGAGTACGAGCACACGCGCGTGTACCTGGAGGCGATCCTGGAGAACGTGTTTGGGCTTCTGGCAGATGCTGTTGCCTCGCAGTCCACTCGCATTGCTTTCCCTGAGTGGGTTGTCCCTGCTGTGCTTCAGCTCAGGCGGTGGAGGAAGCGCTCTGGCAAGTCGTGGTCTAGATTCTCAAAGCAGCTGCAGGGACTTTTGGAGAGGATCGACCAGACTTCTCGCCAGGTGCAGCAGCGGCGCAACAAGGTGGAGTTTAGCCCATCCGACCTCAGCAGCGCCAACCAGTTCATGCAGGACGTCCATCCCGACACCACGCCCATCGGCTCATATGCCGTCTCCCTGCGCAAGATCAGAGCGCAGCAGCGTGCCACGCTGGTGGAGGCCGAGGTTGAAAACTAGACCCTGATACTCTCTGATACCGTTTCGGGCCTCGTCCTGCTAGCCACTGCTGCTGCTCTTTCCTGCCATCCCTTTTTTCCGTACCGCATCCTTATTCGCACCAACCATTGGTTCCTTTTCTATACAAATGAAGCGTTTTTGTGGCCAACAGGGAGATGCTAGCAATGAAAAGCGACTGAGCATGCTGTGCCTGAACGTACACCGAGTGTGCCAACACAGTGTATTCGATGTAGCTGTAGAACTGGGTGAAGAAGTGGTATGTGTGAGATAAATACACGCTATGCAAGCTCAATACAGATCATTGTCAGCAAAATCTACACTGAACCCTTGCTTGTGCAGCAGCTGGTACCGAAGCTTGTCCTTGCGCGCCTTCTCTTCGGCCTCCTCGCGCTGCATTTGCAGGATATCTTCAATTGGCAGCTGGCGCAGCGGGAGAGCGTCCTCTACTTCGCCATCAATCTCACCCAGAAGCACAACGTTTTCACCGCGGATTATAAAGACGCCACGCTCGATATCGCCATATGCATCGCCAACGTATATGCGCTCCAAGCTATCCTGTAATACGAGATTTGCAAACTGGTCGTATGAACGCAGGACGCCAATGATCTTTCTACCGTCACGCAGCACGACAAGCAGCTTTTCTATAAATGCAGAGACAGAGAGCAAAGCGGCCCAGCGATATCCCTTGTTCATGCGTTAGCCTACAGTGCACTGGCGATTTCGAGGCGTGTTGTGTGTGCGAGATGCTCAGCAAACAAATGGGCAACGTACTGTCTAGTGAGTCAACAAGGCTCTCTGCTGTTGTGAAGAACTGCGGAACAAACGACATTGAATAGATAGGGTTCGGCCTGTAAACACAATTTTCAGCCGGACTGCGCGTGTATATCCAGAAATTCGATGCTGGCTCTAGTCAGTCGAGTAATAAGGGCAGGGAGAGCAAGAGAATGTTTGTGTGCAATCTGGGCACCTCCGACACTCCAGAAAAAAAACACGGCTGCTTAATGGCCACACAAACACTAGATTAGGATTTACGGGGCGGCGTCACATGACATACGCGCTTGCTGCAAGGTGTCGCTAGCTTGGGAACATCTCTATATTTAACGGCTGCTTTTTGCCTGCGGCAATGTGTGCTTGACGGCATCCAGCATCGTGTGGGGGGTGCCTGTGTCCTGCTTGGCATACTGCAGCGCGTATCAGCAGTGCTGCTTGGTGGTTCACGTGTAGCCTCCCAATGTTGCTGCGCCTTGTTTGCAGCGGATAAAGGCTTGCTACACTGACTGCTGCTTGTGGGCGAGGCTTGCGCACAATATTCACACACGCCCTCACTTTTTGTTTTGGCTGCTCAGCTAGCTCGGCTCTGTATATTTCTAAGCAATGGATGGGCCGACAATTCGAGACTATATCGATGCGCGCAAAAAATCTGGAATGTCGTGGGACGAGTTTCGGGCGCTGAAGGAGAAAAACGAGGGCTCAGAATTTTCAGACAGCGCAATGGTTGCGTGGCGCAGAAAACTGGATGCTGAGCGCGAGGCAAGATTAAATAGAGGCAAGACATCTGGCGGATCAAGCAAGAGCAAAAAGGATGGGAAATCACGAAAGAAGCATGGCGCGAAAGCAGATGACAGCAACAGCGATGGTGGCCATGGTGAGGACAGGCATCGCCACAGTAGGCATCGCCATCACAGATCTAGCCGCTATCGCGACACGAGCAGAAACAGGAGCAGAAACAGGAGCAGGAGCAGAAGTCGATCCCCTACGTCGTCCCGAGGAAGAGACAAAGAAAGCAAGCCCCGCGAAGCCGATTCAAAAGCAGAATCCAAAGCTGGCGAAGCAAAACCGAGAGAAAGGTCTAGAGGGGGATCGAGGAGCTGATCTGGCTGTCACAGCACGATACGCTCTTTCTCTTTTTTGGCTTGTCGAATTGGCATCTATATAGGCCGGTATGTTGGACATTAGCATGTAGCAAGCATAAGCAAGCGCATGTGCACGCACGGCTCCCCATTTCCATTTTGCTCTGCGGGCCCCTTGCCGACAACGACAGCGTTAGCAGAATACGTCAATGGCATTGTGCGACGGCTCTTGCTTCTCTCCAATGAAGACATGGCAGGCGTCTGCGGTGTTTGCAGACACCAACCGTCCCCTGGATCCTTGGCAGCAGCAACAACACAACCTGGGCCACGTAGACGATTATCGCCAAAAGCGGACCGAAGGATACACCGGGTGACAGTGCGCTTTTGTGGGAGGGGAATTGCTCATGTTTTGGGGGCCAGAGTGCGAAGCTTGTCAGAACTGGCTTTCTGTTGGTAGAATATCGACCTGCAAAGGATTTTTAAGCGGCGGTTAGGAGCCAGTAATAATCAGACAGCACACGAATAACGCGTTTTTGGAAAGAGCGGCTCTGCCGACGATTGCAGACTCAGTTTCTAACTCACAAAATACCTAAACAGGATGCAGCGAGTGGGCAAGCGCTGTTTGCAAGAAAACCTGCCTAGTGTCGAGGTCAAGCAGCTGAGGCATTAGTCACATCGCCCACAGGCGAGAGGCGTGGCCCAAAATAATAGTAACAATAATAATAATAGCAGGCGCTGTGTCGATTTTGCTGCTGCTAGCCCGATATCCAAATTGGTCAAATGGGACCTGGAGCTTCAGCCATTTCTGCTTTTTATATATATCCTGAGATCGAATAAATGCTGGTTGCACCGCGGATTAGGCTCGGTCTGAGCTAGCGCTGCGCAAACAGCAAGAGGCCAAGAGGTGCGAAGTGCACACAAGCAGTGCAGTGGCTGGATACTGGCAATAGAACACGTCCCGTCTGCATTGGAATAGCCATTTCGTCACAGCAAGACTGGCACTCGGGCATTGGCGCTGGTAAGCTTGTATTTTGGCAGCAATGTGCTGGACTGGGTCACGCTACATTGAACACCACAGCTACCACTGCCACTGCCACTGCTAATATCACTGTCACTGCCACTGCCACAATCACTATCACTATCACTATCACTATCACTATTACAACCCGCTTGTGCGCTACAGCTTTCCCATGTGTACGCACAGGCACTAGGTGGCGTCGCAGAGGGCATCGCTGCTGGTGCTCAAGGCACCAGGCTCTTTTCCAAGCGAGTGCTACATGAGCGACAAACATGGCAGGAGCAGGAATTGGGCTGCCTCATGACCATGCTCCGCACTGGGCAATCCGGAGGAGGCCACATGACACGGCCGCTATCAGCGCCTGGTCTGCAAAGATAAGGCACATCGGCACGTCAGTGGCTGGCTCGTCCAGGAACTGGATTGAATTGCGGTTGCTGCATGGGTTGGATGGTAGTAGCTGCACCACTCCACACTTGATGTCATGTTTGGCGAGAAGCAAGAGATTAGGCTGTGCCAGCGGCCATTAAATCGGCTGCCCCTATTCCTGCTCCTGCTTTTGTTGTTGTCCTGAGCAATGCTGTGCGCCCAAACCGGTTATCTCGCATAGGAAAAGCGCGCACACATTGCGATTGCCAATGCAAGAGGCATTCGTCCAAGCAAGTGCGCATTTCTCCTTATCTACAAGATAACAGCAGGAGTACATTGTTGCATAGGCTCGTCCAGAGCGTGGAGCCAGGGGAGGCGGGGACACTTGCGCAACTAGATTGGCATCTTATCTGTAAACTTTTCTGTAGTAGCAGCAAATGCGTGTTTGTTGCCGGCCCTCTCCTATCAATATGCCCCTTATCGAGGCTGTTTCCAGTGCGTGCTGCTAGCTCGAGCAGCGCTGGATGGGTTGGCAGATGGGTGGGTGGATGTGTGTGCATTTGTCGCTCCTGGGTTGGCTGAAGCGACAAGCGAGCAGCAGGGGCAGCACTGCTCATGTGCACCACCAGCAACAAGACAATCCTGCTAGAATAATGCGGAATGAGATGCCAGTTGTCCTGCTGCCAAAAAAAATTAACGCAGAACGGATGGTGGGATGGAAGCCGCAAAAGGCATCCGAGTACACATCCAGACGAAGAATAGGCGAATGTGGGCATGCGAGGCTTATTGCGCTGCTGCCGCATGCTGGCGCCGCTCCCTTACCCCCTGCTGCAGCACCTCAAGCCGCACTCATTGACCTGTATTCCCATTTGGCAGACATCACCCAATGCCACACTGTCCATATGGCACATGTGATGTCTCCAACAAAGCCTTGTACATTGACGCTTACATGGAGGGAGTATTAAATTGCAGCCAAAGCGGCACTGCCAGCTAGCAGAGAGGCAGAACCAGCGCACAAGCCAGCCAGCCAGAAACGGCCTGACAGCGCAGCACGCATCAGTCACATGAGCTTCCTGGATCCTGCCAGATAGATGCTGCGAATGGGCAAATATCCATACGGGGTGGGCAGGGAAGCAACAGTCACCTTTGCAAGCAAGCAAAATGGACATTTGCGGGATTGGAGACATATACGGGAGAGGAAGAAGCAATGATCCAAGCCAGCGTATGCGGGCGTTGTGTGGTTTGTGTGCTGGCAATCGATGTGGCAATCAGAGCCAGACTGCTCTTGGGCAAGTGTTTGACTTCAAAGGCCGCTTGGCGGGACTGGGAAGCGCAAGGCTGCGAAGGGGGAGGGGGTGTCGCTTGCCCGCCCCCCTGCCCGCCCCCAACAACTGAGCCCGTTCATTGTTAGGGCCTTGCTACTCTCGGCCAACGGGCAGTGGGGGAGAAGCAGCAGCAGGAGCGGCGGCATTCCAGGACGTATAAAAGCGCACTGGTGGGTCAGCAAGCACCTTCCATGTGGTACTTTGCAACACTCCTACCAAACCAAACCCAATACCCCCTTTTCTCCCATTAGCTTTGCTTGGTCTTGTGCTTTTCTGTTCTATCTTTTCCATAGCCCTTCTGTTCAGACAACCAGCCCATCTAGCCAGTCAGCCAGTCAGCCAGTCAGCCAGTCAGCCAGTCAGCCAGTCAGCAAGCTCAAGCAGCAGACGCAATCCACTTTATTCAGCTCAGGTACGATGATGCCTTGTCTCTTTTAGAAACCAGCCGCAGCCTTGTACCCCTGGTGCTATTGTAGAAAGAGGGCGGCGCATGAGGACATGTGGCCAAGGCTGAGGCAACGGCATGTTGCCATTGTGGGCCAATGCCCCCCTCCCCTGTTGCTGCTTTCAGTCATCTACGGCCCAGCCTCCAGCATCAGGCAATAAAGCGCCCACGCCTCTCCAACGCCACCTTTGCTCCAACAGCTCGCTGCCATGTCATGCTGTGCTTGTTTTCCTGCGTTGTCTGCATTGAAGGGCAGTGAACCAGCAGTGTCTTGCTGGTGTTCTGCTCTTCTTTCCCTTCTTTCTCTCCCTCTCGCAGCACTTGCACCCAATTCTCTGTTTCACTGCCTCTGTCTTTGCTCGCAGCACAATATCCAGAAACCAGCTAAATATTTTTTGCAATCCCCACTCCTTCACTCTTTTGGACCTGCTCAGTAGCAAAACACAAACAATGACTACCTCTGGTAACCAGGAAGCTTCCGCCGAATCCGCCATCTACCAGCCCCTTGAGCGCCTTGTGAACCCCGAGGGCCGCGAAAAGCCCTGGGTCGGGAGCATGGCGGAGTACGAGGCCCTCTACAAGGAGTCCATCGAAGAGCCCAACAAGTTCTGGACCCGCATCGCTAACGAGATGATCTCTTGGGACAAGCCCTTCACCCAGGTCACCCAGGGATCGCTTGACAACGGCGACATGGCCTGGTTCCCCGATGGCTACCTCAACGTCTCCTACAACTGCGTCGATCGCTGGGCCATTCAGGACCCCGAGCGCATTGCCTTTGTCTATGAGGCTGACGAGCCCGGACAGGCCAAAAACGTCACATACAGCGAGCTGCTCTCTCAGGTCTGCAGCCTGGCCAACGTCCTCCACAGCTTTGGTCTGCGCAAGGGCGACACGGTTGCCATCTACATGCCTATGATTCCCGAGGCTGCGGTTGCCATGCTTGCTTGCGCTCGCCTTGGGCTTGTCCACACCGTCGTCTTTGCTGGCTTCTCGTCGAGCTCCCTTGCGGAGCGCGTCGCTGATGCTCGTGCACGTGTCGTTATCACATCGGACGAGGGGCTCCGTGGCGGCCGCCCCATCCGCACCAAGGCCATCGTCGATGAGGCTCTGCTGACTTGCCCCGAGGTCGAAAAGGTTCTTGTTTTCCGCCGCACCGGCAACGAGAGCGTGCCATTCAACGCCCCCCGCGATGTCTGGTGGCATGAGGCTGTTGCTGCTCAGCGCCCTTACTGCCCTCCCGTCTCTGTCAATGCCGAGGACCCCCTCTTCCTCCTTTACACCTCCGGATCTACCGGCAAGCCCAAGGGCGTCGTCCACACCTCGGGCGGCTATCTCCTCGGCGCTTCGCTCACGCTCAAGCACGTGTTTGATATCCACAACGGCGACGTCTTCTGCTGCACTGCCGATATTGGGTGGATCACTGGCCACAGCTATGTTGTCTATGGCCCTCTGGCTCTTGGCGCCACCAGCGTGATCTTCGAGTCTGTCCCCACCTACCCCGATGCCTCGCGCTACTGGAAGCTCGTTGAGGACCACAAGATCACGCAGTTCTACACTGCCCCCACAGCAATCCGCGCGCTGCGCCGCCACGGCGATGAGTTTGTTACCAAGTGCGACCTCTCCTCGCTGCGCGTCATTGGGTCTGTTGGCGAGCCCATCAACCCTGATGCCTGGACCTGGTACAGCAGCGTTGTTGGCGGAGGCAACTGCGCGGTTGTCGACACCTACTGGCAGACCGAGACCGGCTCCCACGTCATCACCCCCCTGCCCGCTGCTACTCCTGCCAAGCCCGGATCTGCCACATTCCCATTCTTTGGCATTGAGCTCGCCATCCTCGACCCTACCACTGGCACTGAGCTTGAGGGCAACGATGTCACTGGTGTTTTGGCCATCAAGCGCCCCTGGCCCTCGATGGCACGCACCATCGCCGGCGACCACAAGCGCTTCCTCGAGACCTACTTGCGCCCTTACCCTGGCTACTACTTTGCCGGCGACGGCGCCAGCCGCGACGCAGATGGCTACTACTGGATCCGCGGTCGCGTCGACGACGTCATCAACGTCTCGGGCCACCGCATGTCCACTGCTGAGGTCGAGTCTGCCCTCATCGGCCACCCTGCTGTCGCCGAATCTGCAGTCGTTGGTGCCCCCGATGAGCTCACTGGCCAGTCCATCTGCGCCTTTGTGACTCTGAAGGACGGGTTTGAGGCCAACGGCGACCTGAAGGTGGAGCTTGTCAAGGAGGTCCGCCACCGCATCGGCCCCATTGCTACCCCCAAGACCCTTGTTCTCGTTGATGAGCTCCCCAAGACGCGCTCCGGAAAGATCATCCGCCGCATTCTCCGCAAGGTCGTTGCTGGCGAGGCTGACCAGCTCGGTGACCTGTCCACCCTCTCTGACCCCTCGATCCTCGACGTCCTCATCCGCGAGGTCTCTGCTGCAGTTGCCAAGTAAACCAATGGTTGGTAGTTGTTGCCTTTTCTAATTTTTCTCTTTTTGCTCAATGTACCTATCCTCTTCTAAACACGCATCCTCAGCTACTCTTGCCCACAAGAATGGCCATCTCAGTTCTGTCGAACCAGGGCTTGAGCATGAACACAAGCAGCTTGCCACAATGCCGGCATATGAGGGCTGTGAAAGAGACTCTTGCCTGAATGCGCACCGCCCGGTTGCGGCGCTTCGCATCAGTAGTCCTGCCTCATCGAGATCTTAATGCATCGCCTGAGTCATATGGCGATGCAGAGGAGGCGTGCCCATGAACCGTAACTTGCGTTAAATGGCTGGTTTCTACAATTACAGCTGCCCATACAAGCTGTCCCCACACAGGAGCGAAAGTAAAATCAGCTCACTCCGCAAATAAAACCAGCTCTCTCCCTAGCAACCGCTGCATCTTTTCGCATATGGAAACAATGTCCACAGACTCGGCGCCTCTGGTATGGATCGACTGTGAAATGACTGGTCTCGACTACGATAGCGACACCATCATTGAAATAGCATGCGTCATAACCGATGGCGACCTGAATGTCTTGGAGCAGGGAGAGGACATTGTTATTCACCAGCCGCAGGAAGTGATGGATGCCATGAACGACTGGTGCAAGGACCACCACGGAGGATCTGGCCTCACAGAGAAGGTTCTCGGCTCCAAGGTGACAATGGCCGAGGCTGAGCATTCTGTGCTTGGTCTTGTCAAAAGACACTGTAGCAAACCACGGACTGCCATCCTGGCTGGCAATTCCGTGCATGCAGACCGTGCGTTTTTGGTCAGGCATATGCCCCGCCTCACAGAGCACCTGCACTACCGTATTGTCGACGTGAGCTCGATCAAGGAGCTTGCTAGACGCTGGAATCCGCAGGCGTATAAATCAGCACCACGCAAGAAGGAGGCCCACCGTGCTCTTGACGACATTCTTGAGAGTATTGACGAGCTTCGCTACTACAAGGAGCATATGTTTGTGTGCTCAGCTTGAGCTGCTTGCCCATATTTACTGTAGCAGCTGATGGCACGCCATAGTCTACTATTTCCCAGTTGTATGCCGCTGCCAATAAAGGTGCCACTTTTTGTACACGCTCTGCTTCAGATCACCGACTCCATGGGCCAGATTCAATCGCTAGCACGACACTCGCCAAGAGCTCTGCAAATAGGCAAAGCACTGGCAGAGGCTCCGGCAGCAAAGGGCGCTTCCAGGCGGCGCGGCTATGCTCAAAACATGCCGCCATTGGTCTGGATCGACGTGGAGACAACAGGCTTGGTTGTCGAAAAAGACGTGGTTCTTGAGGTAGCCATGGTTCTAACGGACAGTGATCTCAACAGAATCACCGACCCAATGAATGTCGTAATCAGCCATCCGCCAGAAACGTTGCAGCACCTGAATGCATGGTCGCAAAAGTGGCATGCAGCATCCGGGTTGCTTGACGATGTCGCGAAATCCACGCTAACCATGGGCGAGGCCGAACAGCAGCTGCTCAGGGTGCTTGTTGAGCATTGTTCGACACCCAACCAGGCCATTCTTGCGGGCAATAACGTGGGATTCGACCGCAAGTTCATCGAAAAATGCATGCCCACGCTCAGCGGCTACCTCCACTTCCGCAACCTCGATGTCAGCACGGTCAATGAGATCGCGAAGAGGTGGGCTCCGGAGATACTCCGCAACTACCGCAAGACATATACGCACCGGGCTATCGACGATATCAGCGAGAGCTTGCGCGAGCTGCGCTACTACAAGGACACCATGTTTCGAGCAGCGCAAAAGTAGAACGCAGTAGCAAGGCTTTGTCCGATCAACTCGATGATCCGATTACCGCTCAGCACAAATCAAATCACGACGCGAAGCTCATGGCGGCGTTGGCCTCGGCCTGGCTGGGTGCTCAGCCAGGCGCACCAAAGCTAGAGCAGCGCACTGGCAACTAGGTAGGCCTCGGCCTGGCTGGGTGCTCAGCCAGGCGCACCAAAGCTAGAGCAGCGCACTGGCAACTAGGTGGGGCCAGGCGGTGGCAGCGGTGTGTGTGTGTGCGCTGTAGAGCGCGGACTGATTGAGGTTCGCGCTTCAGGCGGTGCACGCCGGTGTTCATCCTTTTTCCCTTACGCTGCTGTGACGGATATTGAAATATAATTTTTATCGATATGCCGAAGTTTCTGAAGCCAGGCAAGGTAAAAATCGATGGATGAGATGGATGGATGCACATGTGTCGCGCGTGCAATGGATTCGGGATATACAGAGGGAGCCGAATATCAGCAGCAGACAAAAGTGCGGCAGCGGGGCTTGCGTGGTGTTGGATTCGCAATGGAAAGGCGCGGAATCTGTGTTGGATGCCTGTGAGGCAGACTCCCACTCATAATCTGCAATTTGGGCCAAGTGTGCAAATTTCGCGCCGATTCACACAGCATGGCTGCTTTGGCAATGGGCTACGCAACCGGGCGCTATGGAAATGTCTGTTGGCAATGCAGCACTGTAGGCTGCCTTCCACGCGGCTGGCAGCTGGGAGCTGCGCAGCTATTCATGCTGCGTTGAAGCGGGCAGAGGTTCTATCTGCATTTGCCATTCGGTGGACCAATTCGCTGCAACTGTTCAAAGCACTGGCGATAAGGAAAGCGGGCATACGCAAGATTCAACACCCAAGCTCCCTGCATTCAGAACGATGCGGGACTGGCAGCAGGCGCGATTTTTGTCTGTTGCTGCATATGAGCCCCTTTGAAGCTGTATGCAGCTCCTGGATTGCGTGCACACATGCGTTCTGTGGGTTTGTCGGTGCGTGTACCCAGTGCAGACTTTTAAAACGCGGCATTCTACTAACACACGGCGCCGCCCAACCATTTTTCTACATCACTCACGAACTTTGCTTGGTGATTTAGGTTGTCATCATTCTCCAGGGCCGTTACGCCGGTAAGAAGGCCGTCATCGTCAAGAACTTTGACGAGGGCACCAAGGAGCGCCCCTATGGCCACGCCATCGTTGCTGGTATCGAGCGCTACCCCCTGAAGGTCACCAAGGCCATGGACAAGAAGAAGGTCGCTTCCCGTTCCCACGTCAAGCCCTTCATCAAGGTCGTCAACTACGCTCACATCATGCCCACCCGCTACAGCCTCGACCTCGAGGAGATCAAGACCGCTGTTACCGCCGAGACCTTCAACGAGCCCACCCAGCGCACTGTCGCCAAGAAGGCCATCCGCAGCAGCCTGCAGAAGCGCTACACCGCTGGCAAGAACAAGTGGTTCTTCACCAAGCTCCACTTCTAAGGCGTGGAGGTTGGACTTCTCCATTTCTAGTTGCATATCAGTTAGATTAGCGATTCCATTTGCAGGCATCTTGACGTGCTGAAGAATGGTTCTTTGATTTGGCTACGAAAATGTACCTTGTTCGTCTACTGAAGACAGCACGCCCTGAGAATAGCACGGGGAAGCACAGCGGTGCAGTGGTAGAATCAAAGCAGCCTCACGGCGACATTCAATGGCGTGCCAGATGCGCCTCTGAATACCAGCTTCTAAGGCTGCGTTGGCCGTGTGGTAAGGGCTGAAAAGTACTGTTGCTACATGTTTATTTTCTGAGAGCTGGGTTGGTGGCTGACTTTTGAACCTCGGCTAGAATGCCAAGCAGCTTGCTTATTCCGTCCGAGTGGTTGTTTGGAGCACTGGTAGCAGCTGAAGTAGCAGCTGGCGGGCTGGGCACAGCTTCTTGCTTGCTGCCATGTGGCATACTGCTGCCGTTGCTCGCAGCAGCAGCAGCAGCAGCAGCAGCACCATCGCCAGCACCAGCAGGTGCAGTGGTAGTATTTGGACCAGAGATGCCAGCGAGTCCCAAGGTGTTGGAGGACAGGCTTTTTGTGGCACCTGCTGGGATAGCAACCGCAACGCCGCTAGGGCGCATAGTAGTCATGTCAGAAGCGCTCCTGGAGATACCAGGTGCCCTGGTTTCTGCCAAGGGGTTCATGGCTGACAATAAAGGGGCAGCAGCTGAGCTAGCCGGAGACGGCGCCACCACTGTAGAAGCAGCACTGAGTGGAAGCATGCTTATGCCGAGCAAGTGCTGGTGCTGTTGGAGGATCTCTCTCGCTGCCTGTGCCTTTTGCAGTAGTTCTGGATCTGCAGCCAGCCTTGCCAGGGCGTCCATTTTCAAGGGACCAGAGCCAGTGGTTTCCGTGCTTGGCAGAGGCGGTGGCTTAGCTGCTGTTTCCAAGGATGCACGGTCATCGGCACCTCCAGCACTCTTGCTACTGTCTTCATTGATGTCCATCCAGTATGCAGCTGTAGCGCGCCCCCTTTCCTCAAGAGGCTCAGCAGCTTTGGAGGGTGGAGTGTTGCTGTAGTCCACAATATTTTGATGCCTCGGGGAGTCGTCAAACCCTTTATCCTCTTGCTGTGGCTGTGGCCGGCGACGCTGGTAGTATGACTCTGGCGGCCGCTGCTCCCGGTCCATGTCCATGTCCATATCCTTGTCGCGGTCAACATATTCTCTGTAGCGCGACTTGTATCCTCGCTCCATGCGATCGGCAGTGGGCGAGATGTAGTTGGCTTCAGGGCTGGTGTGGGGAACCGAATCGTCCCAGAGGAAGGTTGTACGCATCGCACCCCCGTTGTATGGCTGCTTGTCACAGCCCAGAGACGCTCGCTTTGCAGCACGAGTATCATAGTACTCTACAATCCACTCGAAATGGCGGCCATGGAACTGGTAAAAGCCAGACACCTCGCCGAATTTCTCAAAAAAGCTCCTATCGTACTCCTGCATTGCTTTCGCTGCACCCTCTAGAGATATCAGCACGGTTGCTTGGTGGTCCTTTTGGCGTGGGTGGCGGGTGTAGACATCAGGTCGATGGCTCGACTGCACGATGCTGATGTTGACGCCATTGATTTGGATCCATTCGCCGCACTCGTCAAGGGCGCGCTTCGCACATCTGGAGTCATAGTACGACACGTAGCATATGCCGCGGGGATTGATTATATCGCACACGTCTGCGATTTCACCGAAGCGCTCAAAGTGCACCCTCACGTCGCCTCCTCTCAAACGGGACTCTGGTGGTATTCTCAGAAAGATGGACCGCTTTGCAGTTCCGTCGCGTGAAGGCGGAGGGATCTTTTGCCGATATTGGCCTGGGATGTCAGAGTACGGCGTGCTGTCACGATGGCTGTCATGCACGTAGTGCTCTTTGAAGCCACCACCGCCAGTGTATCTAGCTCCCTCGCTGCCGTAGTCCCTGCGTGGGCCATAGGCGCTTGGCTCTAAAGTAGGATACAGGCAGCAAAGCAATAAGTGTTTGGCGGTTATCACGCATTGGGTGGCTTGGGCACTGGCCGCCAGTTGACTGCAAGCTTAGAGCCGACCAGCATGCCATATTCGGATTTGCAGCCATGGCCCTCTTGCACAGCAGTTTGTTTGTTTGTTTGTTTTGCAAGGTTGGGGTATGTGGCTAGTCTGCTGCGACGCAAGGAAACCGTATAGCACGGCAGCAGCTGTATATGGACAGAGGAATGGGGGCTCTCAAGCATGTGCACAAGATGCAGTTCGTCTGCAAAGATTTACCTGTGTATGCCCTTTCAGCAATGAATCTGTGTCTGCTGTCTGGGCTGCGTTGTCCAGAAGTGCGGCCGTGCATGCCGCCGGTATCATAGAGGCAGTCATTGCGACTAGAGCCTCTTGTGTATTCAAAGGCATTTTCTGAAGACCTTCTCTTAAACCTGTCATATCCCTCGGGCTTATCCTCTCCGTCGTCATGGTGGTCAAGCCTGTATGCCCCGATACGACTACTTCTGCTAGATGACCTAGCCCGACCTCTTCCTCTACCCCTGCCTCGACCACGGCCTCTTTCTCTGCCCCTAGAATAGGTGTGCACGTCATAATCTTCTCTGTGGTCACGCGAGGATGGCCTTCTGAGAGTCTCCTCTCTGCTCATGCTCTCTCTGTCATAGTAGGCAACACCAGTGTTAGAGATTGGCGAATACGGTTCTTGGTGACTACTGTGATTGCCATACTGGTTTGCCTTGTCTGCTTCGCCGTAGTGTTGACGCGAGGAACCACCACGCTCATCACTATAGGGCGGCTGTTGGCTGCTAGACCTGTCATACGGAGTGTACCGGTGGCTCCCGCCTCTGATGGGGTACCTCGAAGAGCCTCGGTAAGACATTGTACACAGTAGGCAGCTCTGACTACTAGCTCTTCTTTCTTGGTAGATATGTGTGTGGCTTGCCAGCCGTAAAAGACTTTGCCCACGGATTACAAGTACAAGAGCAGGCGCCTCAATGCACCGACGCCCTCACAAAATTGAGTGGGGCCACAAGCAATGTGTATATGGAGGCGTCAATTCCAATGCAGCCAAATCGCAGCAAAGCAGGCGAATAGCGTGTATATAGAAAGAAGAGAATAGGGCGACTAAGCAAGGCTTTCCTTTGGCCCAAGTGTAAGCAAGCAGGCGCGTTCAAGTGGATTATGCTCCTCCTGCCAAGAGCGATATAGAGATGGATAGAGCTGTTTGCCTTGGATGCAATTCGGGAGGCAGATACTGACTGCAGCTGGATTTCAAGTCAAAATAAATAAGAGAATTCGGGTGAAGCCGCCAATTCACAGAGCCACAAGAAGAGTAGAAAAAGTGGAGAGAGGCATGACATCGGTTGGGTGGAAAAGACGGCAACGTTTCGTAAACATCACCGCGAAAACTTTTTCGCCTGCTATACGAATCCTCATTCTGCGCTTAATGCGTATATACATTGTCGATTTGCTGCTGAACAAAGGGGCAGCCAGGCGGGCAGGCGGAGAGGGTGGAGGCGCTAACAAACTAAAAAGCACGGGAGATCATTTTAGTCTGGAAACAGTACAAGCTGGTGGCGGCGTAGCTGTACCTGACTCGGCTCAGATCAGACCCAGAAAAGAGTGCACAGATTGGGCTCCATCGGGTCCTCCAAAAATCATGTTTATCGCTCAGAGGGGACATGTGTGCCTTATTCCACCTGCTGCAATAGCCGCCATCTGAGCCCTTTATGCAGACATCCAAGGCTAGCTGGGCTGAGCGCGAGGCTCTCAGCAGCTCAAAAGGTGCATCTCATGCATGACCATGCTTCATCTTGCCACCATGCAACCCCAATTCCCCCAATTCTTTCCACTTTCTACACGAAGCATTGTAGCCTAAAGTTCTTTGTTCGTCCAAATATATTAGGACCTAGTCAACAGGGGCAACTGAACAAAAGGGTGTTCATCTCTCGTTTTGAGTGGGTCGGCTGCGACATGTATGTGCCCTTCGTCTTTCTGGTGTTGCTGGCATCCACAGCGCAGCTGCTACTCTAATTTTATTTATTTTATTATAATAATAACAGTAATAATAATCACAGTGCTGTGTTTATCGCCGCTACACCCGGCACACCTCATTCGTTTATTTCTTGCACCACATACAAGTGTGGAATGGACAACATTGATGGAGGCAACGCTAGAGAGCGAAGTCACGAACGCCAATCTGATATCGAACCACCCACTCCAGCGACCAGTGGCGAGCAGCAGCCAACTAGCCAGCCTATGTTTGCTGAGAATCGTACAGACAGCCTTGCCATCTACCAGCAGCAATGGCACCACATATCAGACACTCAGAGCCAGCAAACAGCAAAAGGATCTCACCTAGTTCACCACGGACAGCACCACAACCTACCAGAGCAGCACCAGCAAGAGTCTCGTCAGCGTACGTCACCTCTTCCAAGAATTGGCGCGCTCGCTCAAGGTGTACATCTGCCACAGCATCAGGCAGGCCGAATGGAGCAGCCAGCACAGCAGTCTCTCTTGCCAGGATGGCCTCAGCAGGGTCCTTCGTGCTCCTCTCACATCCACCATGGCGCACCAGGCTCACCACACACACAGATTGTTGCTGATGCTAACCGTGGGGACACTGTCGACGCAAGCAGGTGGGATTGCAGCGTGGCCACTATAAGCAGCCATTCCACTGCTCCAAAGACAGCAGCAGCGACCACAACCACGACGACAATGAGCACCTCGGTTGTCGACGCTGCATCCAGCTGTGCCACTGCTTATATTGGCATACCTGCATCGGCTGCAGAAGCCTCGGCTATGCACATCGCATCATCTGTGCACGAATATTACCCAGGCGCAAGCACTGTTGCGTCTGCTATAGCTCAGCCAACTACCCCCACCACTGCTGCTGGCATCCCATCTTCTATTTCTCAACCACAACTCCCGCCTCCACTCGTCTTTGTCCCCGCGAATATTGACCGCATCATGCGCACATATGCAGACAAGTCACGCAGGCGCTCAAGCAATGAGGGAACCAGAAAGGGAAGCCGCCGCAGCTATGAGACGATGGTGTTTCATTCCAGGGCACCAAGAAAGCAAAGACCCCCGCATACTGCATCATCGTCAGCCTCACCGTCCTCAGGGGCAAGCCAGTCGCAGCAGCAGCAGCAGCATCGATCCCCACCCACGTCCCACGACCCAGCAATGCAGAATCTGCCATTAACGCCCATTGCGCAATCGGCGCGATATCACCACAGCGCTGGTGGAGACCCGAGCAGCAGACAAGAAAGCGGCACGTCTAGTCAGCCACCTACTGATAGCACAGTAACCTCCAAAAGCAGATTGGCGTCATTACTCCACGACCCATTGCCACTGTATTCTCGCTATTCTTTTGGAAAAGAGCCGGAAAGAGCATATCCAAAAGAAGAAACAGGAACGGAAACGTCCACATCAAGCACGCACTATTCTCAAGCACCCGCCCGGCACTCGTTCCATGCTTCAGCCCATCGCCAGGACGTCACAGAAGGCTATCAAGCGCTTGGCCAAACTGTAGGCATGAGCGAAACAGGTGGCGGCAGCGAGCACCCTGTATATCTATGCTCTCCACCGCGACTACCATTATGTCAGCAGGCCGAAGCACCACTGCGCTCTGGCGTTCCGCCGCCTGCACCACTGGAAATACCAAGCACACCAACACCATACACTCCGGAATACAGCGGCTACCGCCTGCACCTGATTGGGGAGGTAATGTATACCGAAAGGGACGCCACGCTTTGGCCGTGTTGCAGGCTGCCATGCAAAATGTCTGCACGAGCCCAGAATCACCGTTAATCGTCTATGAGCTATCCAGCCTGTGTTTGGCCATTTGTTTCGCATGCGAATTGCACAATACGTTTGTAGATCCAGAAAGTGAGAAGCGAGCTTGACCAAATTGAAGCCGAGGTCGACGTGTTATCAACAGGCGCGAGGTACCAGCTATACACCTATTTGGCGCACGTACTCGATAACTTGCGCTCTAACCGGACATGACAACATCACGCCGGCTTTCTAGCATACCTGCCGCCAGCTGCAGCGCATGTGCATGTATATCTCTTTTGCTAGCCCGCTTGCTTGTTTCGTATTGTTATCTCCAGTGTCAGCTTGTGTATATTAATATCAGTCAGCCAGAACTCCAGCTGCCACGGTTTGTGGAGCCAAATACTAAAGTAAGTGCGCGGCAGCACTCAGCAAGGTGTTGGGTGCAATAGTGGGCGCAGTGTCTTTGTGAAGATCGGTGGGTCACCCATCTTTCTGGCCACAATGGCTTGGCTGCTTAGCGCCTTGCTGGCCCTATTGTTGCCGTATTTGTTGGGCGACATATCTATGGAGAGCGTGTGCAGCTGAATCCTGTCCGGTGGCGGCATCCTTTCGCGAACACCCATACCTCTGACTAACCCGGCAATGGTGGCTAGTGCAAGTATGTCATATCCAAGTATCATGGCTTCACAGACAGGATGGCGCTTTGCAGTGAATGCGTAGGCATGTGCCCGGGTGGAAACAGCGCTGGAATTAGTAAGAGAATATAGAATTTCGGGGCTCTGAAGGAGGCATGCTTGTAAAAAGAATGTCGCCTCTGCTGGCCAGAAAGACATTGAATTTGCGAACACGCTCTAGACGTGTGGGGCTGGCAATTGCTAGTAGCACGGTAATTATTTGCTTTTTCTTTCGCTCGCAGCGGGGCGGACACACTTCTCCGTACAGCAGAACCAATACCAAATGTCTTGTGTTACTGCGTGGCAGGTGGCTAGAGAATGACGCCAACACGCGGTGCCGTGGCAATCTCAGAAACAATGCATATGCTCTAGTGTGAAGTGCGCAACTACATATTTGCATGAAACTTGAAATAAAACATGGGCGTGCATATACTATGTAAAGAGGCGGTGAGGGGAGTATTACGGTTACCAGGCGACTCTGGCCAGGAATCCAGTCGGGCGGAGGCGCACAACCAGCTTGCGGACCTCGTCAATAGCGAGGATAACAAATGCGAAAGGAATTGGGATGAAGAAGAAGGCAACGGGGATGTTGGCGGTACCAAAGGTGCTCTGGAACCAGCCAATGTAGCAGAAGATGAAAACAACGCCAAGGGTCACAGGGATGGTCAGAAGAAGACGCAGGTTGCGAGTAGGTCCCCAGAAGGGGTTCTGCTGGAACACACTCAGGCGACGCGTGCGAGTTGCAAACATGTTGCCCCACTGCATAATAACCAACGCGAGGAAATAGATGCACTCGCCGGTGTTCAGCAGGTTGTTCAGTGTGTCCTGGTCCTTGCCACCAAACCCTCCCAGCGTCCACTTGTCAAACGCCAGGAACAGGTCCTTCGGAGCGAACCCACCGTACCAGGACATGTAGATGAAGAAGATGATGTGCGCAAAGAGGGCCTCTAAGACTCCGATGAAGCCGTAGGCGTGAATGAAGAAGTTCAAGTCGACCAGGTGGTCTTTCTTGGGGTTGCGAGGAGGACGGAACATGATGTCCGACTCGGGCGACTCGTACATCAGCGAGATGCTTGCCCACACATCCGTGAGCATGCAGATCACGATCATGAGGATCACCGAGAGAGGAAGAGGGATTCCGAGAACCATGTTGAGGAACATTGGCACAAACTCCGAGAACGAGCCAGCAGGGAGCAGGTAAACAAGCACCTTCTTCAGGTTCTCAAACACCAGGCGGCCATTCTCAATGGCAACCAG
>MU604022.1:7078-63357 GCA_025201845.1 Martensiomyces pterosporus | reverse complement strand
CTAGGATCCCTCTAGTATGCCAGCTTCTGGTAGTCTATTTTAGTTAAATGTTCTCGTAACCGCTTCTAGAAGGGTAAATATACAACTGTCAACCGCACCGGCCAACCCGCTCGCAGCAGAACACAATATATCAATGTCATGCCGTAACAGGTATCCTCTCAGACTCGGTGGATTCGTCATGTACCCGTGTCAGCTCTGAAGGACGGTGGCATTGGTATTGTAGTTCAGCTCAATGGTGGTTCCTGAGGCTCCTTGCAGCTGTTCTCACATACGATGGCAGATACTTTCCACAGTGGTTCGGCGGACACGGATGCCTCTTCACAGTCAACTCGCTCTCATGGTTCTGGTACCCTGCACGACCAGTTTGTCGTGGACCCGGGTACTCAACTGCTCTAACGAGTATTTAAGCAACGGCCTATGGCCACATTTTCATAAACAGTATCTATCTAGTATCTATCAAATCATCCAACATTCAAGTAACTCGTGCCAAGTTTTCCAAGAACCTTTGCCGACCGCGGCCTAGAGTTCAAGGAGTTTTGCAGGTCCATGTTGCGAGGCCGGCAACAAGGAGCAACAACAGTGCCTAGGTAATTTATTCACGGGCTCTCCCGGATGGCACAAGTTTACACTTAGAGTGGCTATCTCGCACAGGGTCCTCTGGACACCCGTGCAGGAAGGCACGTGTTTGCTTAGTTTCCTGTCGCTTTAATGACATGGCTTCTCGTGTTCCTTAGCCGACCCCGCTATGGGGACTTCTAGTTTCTTGGCTCTTAGTTAAGTTCATTAGGAAATACATCGGCTCCATCATCATCCAACATTCAAGTAACTCATCATTAGCTTATACTTAAGAACTTATATCCGTATAAAGAAACCTTAAACCTTCACTATGCGCTCCCCTGAACTCAAGACTGCACCGGCGAACCCGCTTGCAGCACAACAGCACTACATCAATAATGTCCACAACCTATAGTTGAATATGCTATTTTGTGAGTTGGCGATCAGAAGGTGATTAGCCTGAGATTCGCTTGTTGATCTGCGTCTGTGGTCCAGAGGTATGATTGCCGCCTGCCACGCGGTAGACCCGGGTTCGATTCCCGGCGGACGCATCTTTTGCCTCCTCTTTTGCCATCTCTTCCAAGCAGCTGGCCCCATAACTGTGCGCGCCGCGTCCGTTGTATAGACTCGGGCGCTGGTGGCTGGCTGGTGGTCTGGGTTTCCTTACGCTTTCGGATGCCTCGCAGTGCTGCACCAAAAATTCAGCTGCGGCTCTTTCCGTTATGAGCTCTTCGGGGCTTGAGGATCGGATTTGTGGCCCGCTGAAGCCAGCATTTACAGGCAAACCAATAAAAAACAATCATCTTATATTTGGGGGTTCTCTTAGACCTGCGCCAGAGCGACTCTCACCTGCGGTGATGACATTTTGCACACATTCATTCTGTTGGAGACAAGGAGAGCATTTATGCAAAGTCAATGTTCTGGATGGCGATCTTCGTGTGGTGCACGCGCTTGCGCCTCTGCGATCTCGACAAGGTCAGCTCGTCAGTGGCATTCAGTGGGAGAATGATTTTGGCTTGGTGTGTGGTCGGTGCCAGCGTTTCCTTTTTTGCGTAGCACTCGGACGACCGTCTGTTGGGCGTGCGGTCTTTTGGCGCTGCCGGTGGTGGATTAAACGCGTGGTACCTGTACGCCTCAATCAAGAGGTCCTTCATGACGGGCATGGCCATTAGGTCCGCGTTTCTCTCCACCACCTTCAGCAGGAAGTTCTTGTCCATCATCGGGAACCTGATGCAAGGAAGCAATGTGGCCAGAAACTCCTTGCGCTCAAACAGGCTTCCGAGGCACCCGCGGCTGCTAGTTGGCGACGAGCTATCGGAGTACTCTATCGATTGCAGCTTTGTCGCTGTTGCTGCAAGCGACAGACGTGGCGAGCCTATTGCATGTGGTAGAGGCGGTGTTGGGCCATTCGGTTTCCGCCATCCATCCGCATGCTTGGGATCAGATCCGCTGGTAAACGCTTCACGGGTAAGCGCCGGTTTGCGGCGCGGGCTGGTGATCGGTCTATGGTGGTTGGCCCAGGGCGAGCGAGGCAGCAAGGAGAGGTTAGAGGGCGAGCGGTAGCATTTAAGTACTGCCTCGTCTGAGATCTTGCCTGACCGCGCGATGTACTTTTCAGCCGACAGGACGCTGCTCGATCTCCTAGGCGACGATTCCTCGTTGGTCGCCGAGTCTTCGCGAAAGCTAGACCATCGGATAACGGTTTCAAATAGCAGCTCCTCTGATTGCACGTTCAGTGTGTCGCTGGCCAAAACCTCACGCAGCAAGTGAGCGGGTGCCCACATTGTTGATGGTGCGTGGCAGAGCTCAGTGAAGCTGCGGCAGCAAAAGTTTCTGCACGCACGCTGCTGGTCGTGCGCTTCCAGATCGGTGGCGATGGACCAAATGTCCCAAACAGTCTCCGTGGTGATTTTGGACACCAAGTTACGCCAGCAAACATCGCGCAGCCCGGCGACTTCGAATTGGTCGGCGCATAGCAGGGTTTCCACCACCTCTTCGGGTGAAACATCAGCAGGCTTGCGTCCATGGGGGTCAAGGTCGCACATGCGAGTGTACGCGTACTCGAGCATCCTCTCAAAGGCACGCGGAGTGACGTCCCAGACCTCGACAGTTTTCTCATAGGTCTCACGCATGCCGTTGCTGAACATGGCCTCAAACACCGGCGATATCGACATCAAAATAGCCTTGTGCGCATGGTACCGCGGGCCAGCAGGCACAGGCTCGGGAGCTGCATCGCCAAGCCGTTGGCGCTGTGAGTAAGGCAGCGCCTTGGGCGAGAGGTTTCCTGGCATTGGTGTGATGCAGGGTGGCCGTGGACACACATCGCTATTTTCATGTGCGCCGACCGACTGCGACCGCGGTGGCGATGGCTGGCCGCTGCTAATGACCTGATCTATACTGTAGCTGATCCTCAGCGCATCCTCAGCTCTGCTGGTGTAGTCGCCACTAGCCCTAGGCGACAAAAGGCCCTGTCTCTGCTGCTGCTGCTGCTGATTTCTGCTCCCATGCGGTCCAGGCGAAAGCAGCAAAGACGAGGAGTCGCGCAGCTCAAACTGTATATCAGAAAACCGCGCG
Organism: Martensiomyces pterosporus; assembly: GCA_025201845.1. Classification (NCBI taxonomy): domain Eukaryota; kingdom Fungi; phylum Kickxellomycota; class Kickxellomycetes; order Kickxellales; family Kickxellaceae; genus Martensiomyces; species Martensiomyces pterosporus. The sequence goes on along the minus strand of MU604022.1, from coordinate 60,228 downwards.
GACTTGAGCAGCTGGTTGAACGGGGCAGCAATCTTTTCTGGGACATAGACGGCGATCGCAGACGACGGCTGTGCTGGCAATGGCGGCCCTTCGTGAACGGTCTCGCGCACATGGAACCGGACAACCAGACAGGTCATGTCGTCGCTAATGAAGGATTCCATGTCTTGCAGGCTAATGAACCTGTCATCACCCCAGGTGCTGTAATTCGAATCGACCCAAACTGTGATTGGAGTGGTGTATTTGTTGTAGTCGAGGCCCCTCGTACGCAAGTTCTCGAGCGTAAAGGATACATCGACTTTCTTCCTCTGTTGCAGCAGGCGATCTGTTGAGGACTCATGGACAGCAAGGTACAGTGCCAGGTCCTAAACAAAAACAGCAAGAATGGCAGCAGCAACAGCAGCGGGGTGTCTAAGGAATCAATGTGCAGAGACAAAGAAGCCGACGCATTTGTGGCAAAAGTCAAGAGGTGCGAGCGTCCATAATAGCCTGTTTCTTTCTTGTTTTCTGTTGTTGTTATTGCTGCTGCTGTTAGAAACAGCCGCGCAGAAATCGAAAGACTCCATGTGCGAGGGACCCAGAGAGGAAGTGAGGTGGCGGGCAGTGAATGGGGATGCACGGCTGAAATCTGCATTTGGACATGCCTCGCTTGACTGCAGAAGGCGGGCATAGGGCAAGGGTGGCGCGGCAATGCATCTCAGCAGGCAGCCGCCCTCTTTATATCCGACTTACCCTTGGATTCCGCACACGGCCCTTGAATAGCTTGAACACCCAGCACAGGCCATCGGCATCAAACGGGGGGCTGTTGTGCTCGACGCACGGCGCAAGGCTACTCCATTGACCAATCCTCCACCGATACACGTACTATACTGCAAGCGACATGTGCGTTGTGATTTTCGTTTAGCTATTTGCAACAAAAAAATTGCTTGCAAGCAGACAGGGCTTGCAACAAGCAGACACCAGCTTACCTGAAGACTGCCTAAACGACCTTCACGAGTGCATGTTCAGAAAGCACACAAACACACCAAAAAAAGAGAGGATAGGAGTTTGTAAATTTCCGTATGGTTGTCTGCGTTGGAATGTTAGCGCCAATGTTGACAAAAATAGATCAGAGTGTGGTTGCTCGAGAACAATGGCACAGTGCGAATATGGCATGCAGAGCCTCACAGCAAATGTCTTACCTGGACTCATGAAAAAGAAAAGCTGCTGGCCAGAAATAATGCCCTCTCAGTGTGTGAGTGCGTCAGGGCGGAAGGGAGGTAAGAGAGAAATAGAGATTATACAGAACAGCTATGTATCAAGAGCAAAGTATATGGAGGAGTGATGTATGAAATGACTGTGGTTTTTTTGGGGTGTGACTTTGGTGGTGGTGATGGATATATATGTTTTAATTTGCTTTTTGTGTGACCCTGTGTCGGTGGTTGGTGTTGATCGGCGGTGGCCAAGTCAGTTAGCAAGTGTATAAAGCGTTCACGCCAACACATGCACCCTCCAGCTGTTCACTCTTGCAACAAACACAGGATGCACCCCTTCCTCCAGAAGAAAGGGAATAACAATAGCGAAAGGGGCAAAAAGCTGGAAAAAAGAAAAGGCAAAAGAAAGGAGAGGAAGAGCAGGATGCACACAATTCGATGCCAAAAGGGCGGCGCTATATAGAGGGTGTATAGTGCAGCCTCGCTGGCAAAGAAAATTTTATGTTGCCTGCTTGTGTGGAAATAAAAGGAAGCAAGCAGCAAGGGCGAAGATCTTTTGATGAAATAGTAGGCTGCAAGAACGGCTGGGAGCTGGGTGATCCCTCTCCATGTCTGTCTGGCCTTGCCTTGCCTTGTTTTTTTGCTTCCTTCCGGAAGCACGCTTTCGCCTGGTGCCGCCGCACGTTCAATAATTGGTGCTTATTGCAGCGAAGCATCCTAGGTACTTGGGTGCTTGCCAGCTAGAAAATGAAATGCCTCTGGATATAGAGCTCTCTGCAATTAGCTGGAGGGGGAGGAGGCATGGAAGCGAGGCAGGTTTTAATGCCCGTACGAATCTAGAATCGCACACACAGGCCAAAGACTTATTGTCCCCGCACAGAATATATCAAATATAGTACATTCATTTGCAAGCGTGCTATCGATTCATAGAAACATTCCAAACAACAATAATGGGCAGCAAAAAGTCAATAGAAAAAGGGAGGGACCGGAACCAAGCGATCTTCCGTCTGCTGGGTTCACAGCTTGCTTCTAAGGTCCTTGGCGCGCGATTCATCAACAACATGCATGGCAAGCTCCATGGTTCTGGGGAATAGCTTTCCAACCAGATGTGCAAACCCGGACGACGCCTGTCCCTTTGCCACTCTGGCTGCCACGCCTTGCTGGATCACCGCATTCCTAAACAGCCCAAACACCACCGCAAAGTCCCATCCGTTCAGCGGGTATTCCCGTCCCATCAACCGGCAATACTGCCTCAGGAGCTCCTCCTCGCTAGGCGCATGCTCCTCCTTAGGCGCACCCTTCAGACCTTTAAGAGCTGCCAGGTCGATCTTTCCATTGTCATGGAACGGGATCATCAGCGGCTGGAGCAAATTGGCCAAGTCGGAGCGCGGGTTTCCAAGCGTCGACAGCTCCCAGTCGAGAATTCCAACCACCGTGGGCTGCGTCGGATGCCATACCACGTTGTCCATCTTGAAGTCGCCATGCACAATCGTTGTCTCGTCGGGGCACTCGTGGGTTGCACACCACTGCTTCAGCTCGTCGAACCGGTGCAATCCACCGACCTTCTTTCCACTCTTGTCTTCAGCCGCCGCCTGCGCCTCAGCCACCCTAGTCAGGCTGCGCATCTGCCTGTCATAGTACCCACTAGGCCTGCCATATCCTTCCAGCCCGACCTTGCGGTAATCAACCTTGTGCAGCTTGGCCAGCGTATCGACAAGCGCGCGCCAATAGAGAGGCCGCTCGCTGGGCGTAATCTCAGGCAGCGACGCATCAGGAAGGATTCTGCCCTCGAGGAACTCCATAAGGTAGAATGGCGTTCCCACCACGCTGGTATCCTCGCACAGCGCATACACCTTGGGGACAGGCACGTCCGAGTGCCGCCCAAGTGCATCCAAAACCCGGTACTCGCGCTCGACCGCATGCGCAGTTTTTGACAGTAGCTGGCCAGCTGGCTTCTTGCGCAGGACAAACCTCCTGCCGTCATTGGCAATGATCAAGTAGGTTGGGTTGCTCTGTCCGACATTAAACTGCTTGAGAGTCAGAGGCAGTGCCAGCTCCTTCATGCTTTGCTTCAGGAACTCCTCAAGCCTGGCTGTATCCAGCTCGTGGCCCTTGCGGATATCTCCGACCAGCGTTTTTGGTGCGAGTGGGCTCATTTCAAAGAAAGGGGCTAAATAAGGCGAATGAAGAGGAGAGAAGAGAAGATATATTGTTTGGCGATGCCCAAAAAAGATAAAGAGTAAAAATAGGTGGCAGTCAAGAGGCAGCGGAGCTAAAGGGAAGTAGCAAGAGGACTAGCCATAACCGGCCACACCCTTGGTTTATTTAATGGGCACCCAAGAGCGAGAGATACCCCACAGCAGGGGTGGCTCTTTCGGGTGTCCCATGCCCGTTGCCCGGCCATCGTACGCCTTGCACCAGTACAGCATAGCCTCGGTTCCCCGCCTCATATCGCTTGCGACGTGAGTAGAACCGCACCCCATGTGATAATAGCAGCGAATATTCAGGAGGATTGCTGATCTGCACAGCCAAAGCCTCCACTATCTCCGTCCGGCAATGCAATGGCCCCGACCTGCGTCCGCATGCGCCGGGCATAACGGGGCAGCGTGGCTTGGCTCCCTAGAGCGTGTCGCTCTCCCTTCCAATGTATTTCAGTCCAGGGCGAACGGGAGCAAACTGTGTGACGTGGGGGCAGCCGTAGACCCTGATTTGTGCCAGCCGCTTGCAGCTGCCAACAACCTCGTCCAGCACATTATCAGTCGTGCACCGCACCCACGAGAGGTCAACATCAGTCAAATAGGGGCACCCAAGTGTCTTTTCCTCCAGCTCTGGCTCGTCGTCGCCGTCCTTGAACTTGTAAATGCGTCCAGCCAGTGCCAACAGCCCGTGCGTTGTCAGGTTATCGTCGACCGAGTTGAGACTCAGCGAGATAAGCGACGCGCCCGAGTGCAGAACCACCTCCTGAATGACGCTGTTGGTCAGCATGTAGCACCGATCAAAGCCCAGGCGAGTGAACCCCTTGCCGGCTACGTTCTGCCTGCTCCGGCACTTGGAAAAAAACTCCACAAAGGCTTCCGGCGAGAGTCCATTGCACTCTCCCATGTAGAGCTCTTGCAGACTCTGACAGCGGTCAGCAAGCACTTCGACTAGGAACTCATCTCTGAGGTCCTTGAATCCCGAAACGTCCAGCAGTTGGAGCTGGTGCCCCAGTGTTCTGATCACACGCGCAGCCGTTTGGCTTCTCATCGCCTTATGCGGACGAGCCAAGTCCAAAGACTGCAGCTTGCCCATTGGCTGCCACGCGGGGACGGGGCATGTAAGCAATTCTGCAAACTCGCCGTCAGCACCCTGCTTTCCTTTGCCCTTCCGATCTCTGGTTCCAAGCACTTTCAGAATCCGCTCCCTCTCTTGCTGCATCTCCTCATACTCCGTAATGGGCGCCGACAGCAGGGCCAAGCAGTCGTCATCGAAGTGGTTGCACTCTGAAATACGAAGCTCACGCAGCTCCGTGCAGTGCGTAATCAGCGCGCGCATAGCCTCGATGCCAAATCCGGCCCACCTCACCTTGAACGACATGAGCCTCACACCGACCGCACGGAAGAACCGCGCCCACGCCTGGTCGCTGACCAAAAAGGCACCATCAAAGCTCACCGAGGTAAGATGTCCCAAGCGGGCAGCAAACCCCAGGACGTGGCCATCATTCATCCTTCCGCAGTATCCAAACTCCAGCGCCTCAACGGCGGGGCACATATCCATGACCCTCTCCATCCCCTCACCGCCTATCTTCGTGCAGTCATACAGCGTAACCGACGTCTTATCGCGGCCCAAGAACAGCCTCATGGTCTGTTCGTCCAGAATGCGCATCTTGGAGATGATACGGCACAGCTTGTTGAGACTCTCCGCAGTCAAGTCTCCAAACGACTCCACCTGGTCGATGTGCCTGGCAATCACCCTGACACAAAGATCCTGCAGCGACGGCAAGCCTGGCTCAAATTCCAACAGCCCGTCGGCGGTCTTCTTCATCTTGCGGCGCTTGGTCCTCTTGGCTGCTCCTGCAGCTACAGCAGCCCTCGCTCTCTTTGCTACCGCAGCCTTATCTTCCTGCGTCTTGTCAACAGACTTGCGGCACGCTGGACAGAGCAGCCTTGAAGACACATAGCTGCCGCGAACAAGGAACCTCTTGCCACAAATCTCGCAAATCTCAAAATGCCCGCCCTTCCTCGCCGAGCTCTTGTTCAGACCCTCGACATAGTTGGCCTCGTCTTGGTCAGAGTCATGGTCCTTCTTGCTCTTCTTCTTCTTCCCTTTCTTTTCGAGCCTCTTCTGCGCCTCTTCTGCGGCTGCTCGGCTGCTCGACCTGGTGGTTCTTCTGGCAGTAGTGCTGGATTCGGCATGCGCTGCTTCTACTTGCTCTTCCTGCATATCCGCAGCCAGCGCCTCGTCATAGCTACCTGATGTCAGGTTCACTTCGGCCATATCACCGCTGTTTTCCTCAACAGTCTGAGGCTCGGCTTCTTGCTGCTGCTGCTCCTGGCGCTGCTGCTCTTGAGCACGCCGCTCCCCTGTCTCTCTGCGCCTCCTGTCGCGAAAATGCTCGCTGACCCCAATTTCGTTCAAATAATCAGTCAGCGCAGAGTGCGGCCCCTTGATAGTGTTGCCACCTCTGCCTCTTCTCTGGCTAGAGTCGCCACGGCTGCGGTCATTTGGGTCCATTTGCAAAAAATAAAAAGTTCAGCTGAATTTGTGTCTCTGGGTTAAAGGAAGGAGAGCGGAAAAGAGAGGAGGCTGCTGCTGCGGAAACCACCAGCCGCTTTTCCCAGTGCCCATCAAGCCACAGCGGCTGGTCCGGGTGCAAAAGGGAAATTGGCAAAAGAGATGACCACGCCAGGACTCGAACCTGGAATCGCTTGATCCGTAGTCAAGCGCCTTATCCATTGGGCCACGCGGCCTCAACCCATCTGGGGCTTCTGTCCCTCGACAGAAACACAGCATCAGCCACAGAATTGTGCCACTAGGCAGCGTATAGGACAGGGCAGTGCCATTCGTATCCAATACGAGCACAGGAGAGCGTGTATTTAAACGGCATTTTGCCAGGCAGTGATTGCTGGAGCGCATGTTTCGTACAACAAGGGCGGTGGTTGGTGTATCTTACACATACCTGGCACTTGGCACACAAGGTCAAGTGTGGCTCTGATCGCTGGCTGCATCGCAGGCTCGCCAAAAAGTTCTATTTCAAGCATGCCAATGCTGCTAAATTGCAGACCCAGCAGCTCCCACTGTTCCCGGGCAGGCGGGGCTACGCGTGGCATCCTTTTCTTGGCCATAGCGCAGGTTTAGCGCTGCCCATTTAGCACACCTGTCCCTTAAGGGCAGAGTCATTTATATATTTGTGTTCTGCTTCCGTGTCAGATTCTGGACAAGAAACAAAGCCTATTTGGTTCTGCACACATTATCCGGCATGCTGAGCTCGCACCCACCGTTAAAAGATATTTGGGATTTTACGTTGAAGGGAATGCCTTCATCAGCATACTGCGTTCTAGCCACCAGTGCGTGATAAAGAATGCCTCGAGCTTTGCTTGCACCTGGGCCGATCTTTCCCCAGTGTTGAGAATATGCGTACTGCCATGCATACCAACCACGCACGGACCTCCTCTTTCTTTGCAGTCCGACACACACACAACCTGCTTCATAGCACGGATCATGTCCTTGTATAAGGCGGTATCCATACCGCTGGCAAACGTCTCGACTTCCAAAGCGTCGCCCACATGTCGGATTGACCCACCTTGACTTTGGCCGCCGCCACCCTCCATTGCTGGCAGCTCCTGGAAATCATAGTCCTGACTCTTCTTGTCGTCCATGTTCTCATTCTCAATCGCCGCAATATCAACTCCAGGTACGCTTTGCCCATATTTCTGCCAGCTTCGAGAAGAGGAGGGTATCTTGCTGCCAAGCGTTCGCGCGTGCAACAACGCCTTTTTGTATGTCTTTTGTGCTTTTGCAGCACCCCCGGTAAACATAGACCGCCGTCTGGGGCGATTCTGTGAAGATGGCACTAGCAGGTCCAATGAAGTGTCCGAGGTGTGCGCCAGCAACAATGTACGCTGGCTGGTGTTGAAATCGCCCTGTGGGTGGCCGTCGAAGGCTTGATGTGCTCTGCCCAAAGGCAGTTTTCTAGCTGGTCTGCCTGACATGGGCGTATTGCCTCTATAAGCCGCATCCTGGGGTGTCTTGTGGATCACTGCTTGCAAGTCTCTATGAGGAACCCGCAGCGATTCAGGGAAATACAAGGCGTCAGGTGTGATGGGCTTGGGCTTGCTTGACAGCTTGCTTGATCCACGCATGTTGTAGCTACACGAGCTACTGACCGCATGTGTTAGCGACTTCCTGCTTGAAAATATCGAGCTCGCAAGTTTTGCTTGGCCGCTAGCTAGCGTCTGCGGCCCATCACTCAAGCTGACGCGCATCTGCAGGAGCTCACAATTATCGCCACCACTGTGATCGAGTTGGGCAGTGTCTTCGCTTGCCAGATCGCGGTGCATCGAAAACGATGTTTCTGGTGGCCGTGACACAGATCTCGCTACTGGGAGTAATGCAGACATGTCAAGCGGATCGTTAGCCACCAGGTCCCGCTGCCTATGCCTCTCGAGATGCTCAAGAAAGGGTCGTATACGCTCAACATGCCCGCGTATCGTGGTTTGAATGCGATCGTCCATGCCCAGTGGACGAAAAACAGCGATGAACTCGAGGAATGTCCACAGGCAGTAGTCAAACACGTGCAAGGGGCGGGAAATGCCATCGCTAGCGGTCATGGCAGATGCACCGAATATCTCTGCCAAGCAGGAAATCGAAATTCTAGACGCACTGCCTCTCCTGCTGGTGCTTGTAAGAGTCGAGTTGACGCCGATGGCAGCATCAAGAAGCTTGTCCATAAAGCATGACAGGTGCCTGGATAATGCCCTTTGATCTCTATGCCATCCAGCATTGGAACTGCGCTTCCCAGTAGCCACATCTTCCGCAGCCAATTTGCGGGTGTGGTAGTCGGCTGACAAAAGCGCAGCCTTGATAGCGATAAGCATGTTGCCCAGCCACACCGCCGCTTCGCCTGGTAATGATCTATGCTCAAGATTACCCGAGTCCCGCACACTGCTCACAGAATTCTGTCCCGGTCGGGCTGCTGAGTTCCAGAGAGGCACTGCACGTGACCCTGGCCGTGAGTCTTGGTCTGTTGGTGGCTCGTGCGTCGAGTTTTCTGGCTCACCCAAGTTCTGGTCATGAATGACATGATGTGCACTGGACGGTGCTGCAAGGTGCGACGAAAAATGCTGCTCAGTAAGCTCGCTGTCCTCTATCATCGCCAGGATCCGTGGCCAGTACTGGTGGCGCCTAATGGCGGGTACCAAATCTGGAGTCTGGCGTTCACGCTCATATAGCGAAATGCTAAGCGGACACAACAGGTACTCGGCACACCTCCGGGTAAGAGTCGCTCGTTCCACTTGCACAAGTGAGTCCGCTTCGCTGTCCTGGTCCTTCACAATGTCAGATTCTCTATAAAGCGCCTCCTGCTCGCTTTCACCAGAAGCACCCCTCTCTACAGTATGCTGGTTTCCCGTCTCTGGCTCTGCTGGTTTCCGGTGTACGTGGCTGATTTCGATAGCATTGGCCGACGCCTCTACTGCCATTACTGTGGCAAGGTACTGCACGAACGCCACTGTATATCTTTGGAATTCCTTGTGCTGCGCGTAGGTGTTGGGCTTGTAGATGAACAAGCGCACAATGTTGTTGACAACAATGGATCCGCGAAAGACGTAGCTTGAAAGCGTGTTTGGTGCGAGCAGATTGAGCGCTGGGAGTAAGATCAGGTGGCAAGCAGTGCGCAGCCAGTTCGCAAGCTCGATGTGGTTGGAGTTCCCCACTGTTGCAACGATAGCTGGACATACTAGCGATCCAATATAGAGCTGGACATCCCTGGGGTCGAGCTTTTGGGAAAACACCGACAGTGCCACGCTGGATAGTGGCTTTGTTGAGCGGGTTCCGCCGTTTGTGCACCGTCGCTGGAGCTCAGACGCAACGATCTCGCCAGTCAGGACCATCAGCGCGTCATTCACATCCCCGCCAAGCGACACGTACTCAGAAACCAAATACACGTATTCTTCCTTTATAGAGGCAGCATCTGGTACATGTCCGCCGTCCTTAGTGATGCGCTTTACCGCGAAGGCGTCTGCTGAACTAGCTGCCTTCGATTTGCCTCTGGAAGCCTTGTGTGGCATTCTCGTGGGCTGGGGCGCGTCGGGGGAGTTAGGTGGCGTTACAAACCCCTTTCCACTCTGCGATGTTCTGGGGGAGCCTGTACCGCTGCGCTGCTCTGGTAGTGCCGCAGCACCAGCCGCACTGCTCTTATCAGGCATATTGGGGAGCTGGAACTTCTGGATCCACTGATGCGGATCCACGCGAAACGACTCCAGGGCCTCTCCTAGCCCAATCAGTGCATCGAGCAAGAACGCATCCTCTAGCACGCTTGAGCCGACAATAAATGGAAGAAATAGTCTCAGTAGGCGGATAAATGACAGCGCAGATTCACCACCTGGGTTCGCTGTAATCGAAGTTAATAGGAGCCTGACAAAGTCCGGCATCATCAAGCTGCCATGCAACATGCCAAGGCTCGTGCCGCGCTCCGTGTCTAGGCGTAGGGTGACTTTAGGCGTGATCACTGGTGGAGCAGGCATCCCTTGAGTTGCTTGGCTCTTGCTGGCATCTGGTAGCCTTGCTGCTCCTTTGAATGTTAGAGGCGGTGTGGAAGACAGCCTGAGGCCCTGGTTAGTGCGGTTGCGGTGGTTCCTGCTATCTGCCCCGGTCTTGTACGGCAAAAACGTGCCCTTTCCGTATGCTAAGCTAGCACCCGCCAGCTGACTATGCACAACACTGGATGACAGTGTTGAAGAAACTCCGAGCGTATCGTATTTGGGCGGGCGCTCAAGAGACCTAATCAGCAAGTAGAAGCATCTGAGGACAATATTGTCTTGGTCCACTGCCTTGTGTCCCGCTGCACCTGTTTCGCAGCCGCCCATGCTGAGATGTACAATTGGCGCGATCGAGGACACTAGCTGGTACAAGAACACCTCGTCGTGCGTCTGCAAAAACAGACCCAGCAGATACTCGATCGACTGCTGAACCCTGAGCAAGTGCGCAATCTTTTGGTTCCTCTGTTCCGAGCTGCTTCTTCCGTCCAAGCTGCCAGTCAGCTGCGTCTTCAGCGACTCCGTCTCGCAGTACACGCGCATCAACGCCGGGAGAATGATCGAATAGCCGTCAAACGTGCGGAAGTACAGCTGGAAATGCGTAGCCCACTTGGCAAGCAGGAAAAAGCACAGGCTGATTAGCGTGGGCTGACGGCGGTGCTGCTGGATCAGAATCACGCTAATCGACAGCAGGAACCGTCTGTGCTCCACTGGGTTTATCAGCGTGCTGGGGAGCCGTGCTGCCATGTGGCGCAAAAGCAGGAGCCAGCTGCGAGCGTAGAATCCGCTGAGGGATGCTATATCTGGACTGATGAAACGGTCCAGGCAGTCTTGCTGGTGCTCTGTTACAGGAAGGAACTCCACCGCGGGTATTGGACCAGTGCCGATCGAGACTAGCTCTGTTGAGTGGCCAAACAGGTGCTCCGACCCACAGACAAGGAAGGAATCGAGCTTTACTTGTAGTCTTCCCGCTCCGCATTCCGCTCGGTACTCAGGGTGCACGATCCCATTAGGCTGTGTGCGCCGAAACTTGACATAAAGACGCCCGTCGATGTGTGCGAGCAGTGGTGCGGGCTGGAATGTGCGCAGCAGGTCTTTGACCGCATGCACTTCATCTGGCATTCGGATGATAAGCCGCCGCGCAAACTGGAGCTGGGTGGTGCGGAAGCCAAACATGACGTGCAGCTGTGGGTCGCAATCTAGAATATGTGCCAGTGGCAAGCCACCCTGATTGTCGATGCCAGCGCTCCTGTAGAGAGCCTTGAGGTCCTCGGTGTTTACTTTGGAAAAGGCGACTTCGGGGCTTGATCTAGCCCGCCTATCGAGCTGAAACTTTCCTGAGGGGAGCATAAGGGATCCCAGGTTGATTGTGTTGAGGTCGCGAACGGAAAAGTTGCCCATGTGCGGCATTAGCTCGACCAGGATTGGCATTTGGACTGTAAGGACAGTCGTAATCATCTGAAGCATGCGCGGGCTGTCTGCGTTTTCCTTGGACATGCACGAAACGAGGTTCGCCAGAATCGAGCGCGTCAAGTGGTAGGCGATCTCATGTGGCATGTACGAGTATGTGCGAGCCAGCCCAGTAAGGTGGCGCACTTCTTGCATGACCGCTTCCCTCCTCCATGGGCGGGCAAACGCCTTCAGCAAGTGCCGTATGAAGGGCAGCGAGTAGTCGCGACCCAAAAAGCGAGCAAGTTGCCTCGTACTGACGTCGTCGGCATCCGCATGGTGCACATCTCTGCCATGTGAAGTGGCGTGCGCAATGCACTCGTCTAGTGCTGTCGGGAAGTAGTACGCCTTGTTTTTCTGAGGATGGCCTGGCTGATCGGGGCTCCAGCTGCTCGAGTCGTCGTGCCTGTCCATGCCCAGGATATCCCACGGGGATATGCGCAGGAACGAAACTGTGGTTTTGCGCTGCAAGTCAGCAATCCCGCCCTCAAATGCATGACTGTCCAGTCCCAGCGACCGAATTGACTCTGAATTTTCGGCGTCGGTTATCCCAAACGCCTCTTGCACCTTTCGCAGCTTAGTCACCCAGGTCGGCTCAAGGGACGTGGGTGGGTACACCAGACCAACGTCGGGTGGCAAATTTGGTGTCGGGAATGTAGCGGGCGAGAGCATTGTTGGCGGCGGAACAAACTCCAGCAGCTGCGCCAATGTCCTAGACATGTAAAACAGGTGCTTGAGCACGCGACCAGCAGCTGCGCTAGTTGAAGGGTCTGTAAGCTGCGACAGAGCAAAGCTCTTTAGCCACCCTCGGCACACCTTGTCACCGACGTTGATCAAATATCCTGCGCTAGCAATTGCTGGCCATTTCGTGGAGTAGGCACAATAGTACCAGGCAGCAGGAATGATTGCAGATTGGAGATGAGGGCTTTCAAGCCATTCGCTGCGGAACGCCGCCATGCGAAGACATATGCTCAGCAAAGGAGGCTCCTCAAGCACTTCGCAAAGGATCCTCCAAGGGTGCTGCGTGTAGGCGCTGTTGCTGAAAAGCGAGCTTGCATCGCTAGCCATGCGCGTTAAAATCGGCCCAAAACTTTCAGTACATGTGTGGGCAGCACCATAGCTCTTGTTTGCTGCTCGCCGCCGAGGTTTGTTACTCTCTATCCCAGTCGATGCTAGCATCCTTGCGTTCTCCACATCCAGCCTAGAGCTCTCTTCAAATGCGTCGATCCGGTCACCAATGCGATCCAGGTCCTCGCAGAGCATAGGGAGCCACGTCGGGGGGTGGTATGGATCCTCATCGAACCACTCGATCACAAACAGGAGCGTATAGAGAAGCGACTTGTGCAGAGGGGAGAGCTCGATGCTACTAGGTGCATTTCCTCTTGCCCATGTCGCCAGCGATACCTGCTCAGACAGCAGGTGCAGGGTGCTCACTATCGATACCTCATCAACGAGAGCACCAGCTGACAGCGCATAGCGGATAGTCATAGCAGCTGCAATGTATGAGCTGATGACTGCGAGCCGACCGAGCGAGAGGCGCTGTACTGGATTTCCACGGACGCTGCTACCCGAAACTAGCAAGGTTGCAAGCTGCACATCCTGCATCCAAAACCACCATCCGCTGAACATGGGGCTTCGACTAGGCTCATCGCCCCATGCTGACCTTGCAGCCGGGAGGTTCGTGCCATTGCTACTCCACGACTCGCACCGATCCTCAGTGACATCTAATCGACTTGACGCGTTGTTCATATGGGTCGATACGGACGTGCTCCTGCTCGAACGGTTTCTATAGCGGGAGGCAGGCAGTGAGTTGATGCCTGCATGAGGGTAGACGGCGTCAAGAGAGAGCCTTCCGATAAATTCGAGCACATTTACGCGGTGAATGATGTGCTGGTGGTCGTTCTCCCACAGCAAGTCGATAAGCGGCTTGTAGAAGCAGGTCTTGTAGTTTGCAGCCAGGCCACGCAAAAGCGATGTCAGCACAGCCATGTCCTTGGACGAAGGGGGGTTGGCGACAGGTGAGCTGCACTCCTGGTGCACCTTTTTGAAGAACGTCCACATACTTGCGCTGATGATTTCGACAACGGCATCGTGCGAGGAAGGCGGGCTGAGAAACGGAACCAGGGACATGGAGATTGCCGAGTAAAGATGCAGTACCTTGCGTAGAGTGCCGCTGCCAAGCATCTCTTTCAGCACGGTGATTACAATGGGCCGAGCGCTCTTGTCACGGAGAACATCGATAAAGTGTGCAATGGCCATGCTGCCATGGTTCACGCGTGTTGCATGGTCTGCCGCCAAGGCCAGCGATATCGATGTGCAGTTTATAAGAAAGCGGATGCAGGGCTTGCTCAGTAAGGCGTTGTGCTGGATGGCATGCTGGCCAATAAGCTGGCTGAAGCAATGTGTAAATGGCAGCCGGTGGAGCCTCAGCACATCTGCCTGCAGTAGGCGCCTAGCGGTGTTGTTTGCATGGTCCAGGAACAGCGACTGCACGCTGCTGAGGCTACTGGGGGAAACTCTGTGCCAGTACTTTGGTAGGATCGCGCTTAGGAGGAACCAGCACCGTACTTCTGATCCACAGTCAGACGCCAGTTCCAGAATCCTCCGCACCACAAAGCTGGAGTCCTGGGTCCACGACTCGTAGCACGGAGTCTCGCTGGCACTATCCACTCCGGCAAACAGATCCATCCTTTCGGCGAATGCTGTGTACATATTGCGCAGCCGCGGGCTTTGGCCAAATTCTAGCAGACTATCGATCGAGTAGCCAGGTGCATAGGGGCTGACCATGTTGCTGCCGTGTGTTTTGCGCTCTTGAATGACCAGGACATCGACACATATGTTCGCCAAGGAACCGAACATGTACCCGGCTAGCGCAGCATCGTCTGCTGCCGAAAGATCAAGTAGCACAGGGGCTAAGCTGGTGAGTTTCTTTGCCACAGGCTCCAATCTTGCCCAAGGGTTAGTGTCGCCTTCAGGATCCAGCTCAAGGTATATGCGAACGAGTCTGCACACGTACCCAAGAAGATCGCACAGCCCCGGCCGGTCGATCCGTGCAATATCGACAAGATGGATGGTCGCATCGACAACGGTTTCTCTGATCTGCGTGTTGTATGGGCATGTCTTGACCATCGTTGTCAAAGTCGCTAGCAGCCGTCTTCGTGCGGGCTGCAAGAGAACGGGTCTCAACGGCGATGCAGCAGTCAGCAGTCCTTGCGGGTTGCTGTTTGTGGAGTTCAAAGATATTTCAGTCGATCGCAGTATGGAAATCAGCTCGGACAAGAACTCAAGCGACGACTGTTCAAATGTATCGAGCATAGCCGAGCTGTCTCTGCTGTTGCTTGAGCTGCGATGCGACGAGAATGTCGATTGCATTGTAGTCTGTGTCCCCGTATATTGTGCTGGCACTCCCAAGCGCGACACTGAGGAGCTGGCTCTAGACAGCTGTGGTGCCAGGCGATCATGTCCATCTCCATTCTGCTGCACAAATGAGTCACGGCCACAGTACGTATCCACGCGCCATATCTGCGCCTCTTGGCTAGGATTTCCTTGGCTTGCCATAGTTGGCACACTGCTAACAAGTGTCTGTGCTCTGCGTGCTAACCGCCGGACAGCACCCTGAATACCAGATTCAGTGCTAGCTCCGTGTGCCCTCTCATCGCTGTTGGCTGCTTTCCGCTGGCGAATCTGGCCTATTGTATCGAGCCTCCAAGGAACGCCAGTAAGTGTGTGATCCAGTAGCAGCCGTGAGATGCGCTTGCTGAAGGAGTTGCGCACTGAAGGGCGGCCGTGGTCATTTGAAAATCCGGAGCTGGCCGTAAGGGTTGGCGTGCTTGCGTCGCGGCATACATAGTTGCGCTCACCTGCCCTTGAAATCACCCGTTTGGCGGTCCGCTGAGTAGGCGACGGCGGCCCGCTGATCCCTAGCCCAAAGCCGTGTGCGGTGGTAGAGCGTACTTGCGAGACCAAGGGCAGTGTAGGAGAGCTGGGCGGGCTTGCTTGCACGCTGCCGTCAGAGCTGCTGCTGGTGTGCGCTGCTGGATCGCTGAAACTTATGGACGTTGGGCTAGATCCTTCACCGTGGTGCTGGTTCAGGTGCCGCTCAAGCGTCCTCTGTCTTAGCGACTTTCTCCTTAAGGCCCTGCCACCATGCCCGGTGTCGCTCTTGCCGCCAGCTGCAGCCAAGAGTGCAGCCAGCTCTCTTTCATGCTGATCGCTGGTGTGCGGTGATATGTGACGCGCTGGTGTTCTGTGCGACGAGGACTCCGACGGTGGGGCAGCTGTAGGCAGCGAGAGCCCCTGGAACCGGTCGCCTTGCTGGCCAGGCAGCATCGGTGAATTGCTCATTTCGAAAACGTCAACAAATTGGCACAGGTGAAAGTGAAGGGAGTGGAGCAAAGCACGGAGAGCGCACTCTTTCCGCCGAGCCAGCGGCAGTAGCTAGCCAAATTTTGTTTAATCAGGTTGGTGTAACGCCAGGTGCGCTTGCTGAAAAGAGGCTGGAGATACTGGAATGCTAAGAAATAAAGGGGGGATGGGCGCTGTGCAGAGTGAAGGGTGCTCAGTTGGCGAGCTTGCTCTCGAGGGTCTTGCTTCGCTTGATGGCGCTGAGCTGCTCAATGAAGGAGGCAACGGGGATGGTCTGGCCCTTGGCCTTGGTGCCAACGTCGTCGCGGCAGCGCACGTTTACGCTCTGCTCCTCCTCTTCCTGGGCACCGACGACACAGATAAAGTTGTACTGGGACAGCTCGGCGTTGCGGATCTTCTTGTTGAGGGTGTCGCCTCCAAGATCAACATCGGCGTAGAATCCGGCCTCATGGAGCTTCTCCTGGACGCTCTGAGCGTAGCCGTAAACGACGCCAGTGACAGGGACAACCATGACCTGGCGGGGCGAGAGCCAGAGGGGCCACTTGCCGGCAAAGTTCTCGGTAAGGATCGCAATCATGCGCTCAACCGAGCCGAGGATGGCGCGGTGGATGATGACGGGGCGCTGGATGTCGGTGGCCTCGGCGGCACCCTCTTCCTCGCTCTTCGAGACAGGACCACGGAACTGGAGCTGGAAGCGCAGGGGCAGCTGGAAGTCGAGCTGGATGGTGGCGCACTGGTGGGCGCGGTTGAGGGCATCGCGGATGGTGATGTCGATCTTTGGGCCGTAGAAGGCGCCATCTCCGGGGTTGAGCTGCCACTTGGCGCCAAACTCGTCGAGGGCAGCGGCGAGCTGCTTCTCAGCCCTGTCCCAGACGGCAACCTCGCCGAGGAACTTTTCGGGGCGGGTGGAGAGCTCGAGCTCAAAGGTGAAGCCAAAGATGCCGTAGACATTCCTGAGGAAGTCAAGAGCGCCCTTCATCTCAGAACCGACCTGGTCCTGGGTGCAGAAGATGTGGGCGTCGTCCTGCTGGAAGCGGCGGACGCGAGTGAGGCCCGAAAGAGCGCCAGACGCCTCGTTACGGTGAAGGACACCAAAGTCAGCAAAGCGGATGGGGAGCTCGCGGTAAGAGCGGTCGCGCATGCCAAACATCAGGCAGTGGCCAGGGCAGTTCATCGGCTTGAGGGCAAACTTCTCCTTCTCGACATCGAGGCTGAACATGTCCTCCTGGTAGTTTGCCCAGTGGCCAGACTGCTCCCACAGCTTGGTATTGAACATGTTGGGGGTGATGACCTCCTCAAAGCCGCGCTGCCAGTACTGGCCGCGGATAAACTCCATCAGGGTGTTGTAGATGCGCGCGCCGTGGGGGAGGAAGAAGGCGGATCCGGGGCTGAGCTCGTGGAAGAAGAACAGCTCCTGCTGGATGCCGATCTTGCGGTGATCGCGCTTGGCTGCCTCCTCGAGGAACTTCTTGTACTGGGTCATCTGCTTCTTGTCGGGGAAGGAGATGCCGTAGATGCGCTGCAGCGAGTCGTTTTCGGCATTGCCGAGGAAGTACGACGACGAGTTCTTCAGGACGGCAAACGAGGTGATGCTGCCGGGCGAGTCGTTTTCGGCATTGCCGAGGAAGTACGACGACGAGTTCTTCAGGACGGCAAACGAGGTGATGCTGCCGGTGCTGGGCACGTGCGGGCCACGGCACAGGTCGATGAGAGGACCGCAGCGGTAAACGGTGGTTGAGGTGCCGTCGGGGACGCGGGTGTCGATGAGGTGCACCTTGTACTTGTTGTATGAGAACATCCGCATGAGATCGTCCTTGGAGAGAACGAGGCGCTCAAAGGGCTGCTTCTCCTTGATCGCGCGGTTCGCCAGGGCCTCAAGAGGGGCAAAGTCAGCCTGCGAGACGCCGCGGTTGAGGGTTTCGGGAACTGCGATATCGTAGTAGAAGCCGTCCTCGATCGGGGGGCCGTTGCAGAGGTGGCAGCCAAAGTGGAGCTCGCAAGCCTCGCCCAGAACGTGGGCACTGGAGTGCCAGTAAACCTTCTTACCCTCCTCAGTCTCAAAGTCAAGGAGCTCAAGCTTGGCGCTAGCCTCGAATGGACGCAGAGTGTCCCAAAGGGTGCCATCGACCTTGGCGATAACAAGGCGCTTGGCGAGCGACTTGGAGATCGAGTTTGCAATGTCCATAGGGGTAGTCTCCCACGAGGTGCCCTCGCGCTCCGAGCCATCAGGCAGAGTGATTACGATCTTCTCGCGGGGCTTCTCTACAGATATGTGGCTGCGGCAGAATGGGCATGAGTCATTTAGCCTCCAGCTTGCATTCTGGCTTCTTCAGGGCACATGCACAATAGCGCTGCTTGGTGTTGCTGTGGTGGTGCGTGCTTGTATGCCATCGGGCACACGCCATCTTGATCAGCAGCTGCATAGATTGTGCATCTAGGAATAGCTGCAGATACAAGAGCCGTAGTGATTCACATCTGCTACTTACGAGCAACCTCCTCCTGCTGCTTTTTGTAGAGCTCGTCGAAAATGCGGTTGCGGTGCTCGATAAACTCGGGGCGGTCAGTCTACACAAGAACAGGGTAGTTGGGAGAAGCCCAGGGCACGAGTAGAGTCGTCAACTCGGTGCACTGGCAGGTTGGGCGAGAGGCGAGAGTGTAGGCTGAGGGCTCGGTGTCGCTGTTGATCTGTTGCTTACCAGAGAGGCGGCAGCGGCAGCATCGCCGCCCTTCGCCTTCTTGGGCTTGTCAGCCTTAGCGGGCTTGTTGTCGTTCAAAGAGAGTTCAGCGGTCTGTGCAGCAATGTCAGCCATCTACAGCCGGAATTCACAAGGGCAGTATGTGCGTCGGCGAAAAAAGAGCGCTGCAGGTTAGCGTGTACATGGGTGCAACTGGACCAGCCGCTGTGCTGGGCGACTTCAAGGAAAGCAAGGGGCGCCTCCCACCAAAGTATATGCCTACCTTGATATTCGCTTTTTATATGTTGAAATAGGCGTGTGTAGACGAACAAAAGTGAAGTAGCAACAGGAATGCTAGGTGGCGGTCTGAAAAAAAGCCAGCCCTCTTTTATGCTGTTTTGCACTGGCATTTCTTCGAGACCAGCCATTCAGCTTTTTTCTTCATTTTTTTTGTGGCAGGCTGTGCGGCTGCTTGGGGAGCTGGCAGGGCAGGGTTGTGTGCGAGCCGCGCACCGAGCCGACCTGCCAAGTCGCCGCCGTGGTTTGGCTTAGCCTCTATCGCTCTTCTGGAAGCGAATAACAGCTTGACAGCTGTCGTCCTACCTCCGCGTGTTTGCACGTCTCGCGAGGGAAAGGCTTGGCTCCAAAAGCTGCACTTCTCTTTGACGCATCTCTGGCCCCGCTCTGTTCATTTGTCTTATATTTCCTTTTCTCATTGCTCCTTAGACGCCAAAGCAGTCAGCCACTACCCAAGGGACGCGACCTTAGGCATAATTATTCTAACCAAGTCTACAAAATGATGGCCGATTCTGCTGGCGATTCTCTTTCGAGCACGCCTGCGCTGAGCTCGCGCGCAACTGGGTTTATTGACAGCGTTCAAATCGTAAGTACCGAATAAGCACGAGCTGAAAGCGAGCAAAGGAGAAAGAGCACGCAGCTTGTAGCAGATGCGCGCACACCGCTCGATTTAAACAAAGCGCCAGGTGCCAACTGCTAACTGATGCCTGCTGCCTGCTGCCGCTTCTGCTTTGTATCGCTGGCCAACCTTGTAGCACTACCAGACGTTTCTGGATAGGAGCACCCCCCACACGGGCGCACGGTGGGGGGTCACTGGATTGCTGCTGTTCGCGTTCATGCTGAGAATCGTGTTCGCTCAGGGATGGTTCATTATCTGCTACGCGCTGGGCATATACATGCTCAACCTGTTCCTGGCATTTCTTACGCCCAAGATCGATCCAGAGATGGCCGAGGAGCTTGAGGAGGCCGAGGCCGCGGAGGAGTCCGGTCCTGGCCTGCTGCCCGTGAAGAACGACGACGAGTTCAGGCCGTTTATCCGGCGCTTGCCTGAATTCAAGTTCTGGCTCAACTCGACCAAGGCTGTGCTCATCTCGCTTGTTTGCTCGATGTTCTCGTTCTTTGACATCCCCGTCTACTGGCCCATCCTGCTCTTCTACTGGATCTTCCTCTTTGTCATCACCATGAGGCGCCAGATCGAGCATATGATCAAGTACCGCTACGTGCCTTTTGCCAACTTTGGAAAGCAGCGCTACAACCAAGGAAAGTAATGCGGTATGTTTTGGTGCCCGGCACCCAAAGAAAGATCCAGTGGCTATGCGTCCGCTGTAACAGCAGCCTTGACTCCTTTGACAATCTCGCCAACGCTCATTGACACCTCTTTTCTTGACATATACCTTAATATATACATATCTCTCATGCAAGCACTCGCAGTCAATGGCTGTTCCTTGCCGATTGGCTCTATGCACAGTGACGATGTGGCTCCAATGAAGCTTTGCATTTTCTTTTTAGCTTCTCTGCACTCTTGAATGGGACAAAGGGCGGGATCAGTGCGCTCCATTTCTCTGCTGGCTCTGCTCAGCAAAACGCCCATTGTCTGCAAGCACTTGCGGCTCCCACAGCTGGGCTATGTAGCGCAGACATGCATTCTCCATTTCGTTGATTCAAGGCAGTGCATGAAATGAAGGCTCTTTGTGCGCCTCTTTTTGCTTGCACTTCGCCGGCACTTCGTCTGCATTAATTTGGCAGTCACTTGCTCCCTTCCATGTGGTATAGTATGTCATGTGCGTTCAAAGGTTGCAGTCATGCGGTGCCATCTGGGATGTCGCTTTGGTGCTGCGTGACAACCAGTTGCCGACTCTTATTAGGCATTGGAGGCCGCGCCTGGGTTCACGGGGTGCGGTAGTGCCTGCCTTCTCCGTCATGTAGCCACACTAAGAATAGAGGACGCAATATAAAGGTAGGAGCGGCCAAGCAGTCCTGGGAATGGGAGTCCATGCTACCTTGCCGCTCACTCCTCTTTCTGACGCCTTGTTCTCTACACCGTCTATCGCTGATTCACTCATACTAGTTGTGTTCAGCAGCCTTGTTCGCTGCGTCCACTTGAAATATCTACTGCCAACCGCATTGCGTTCCAGACAGTTGAGCGGGTCTCTTGCTGCTCCCTTGCCCGGCTGTTTTCATTTGTGCCCACCGGCTCTTTGCCCTCGTTGTCTACTTTCCTGGGGAGGGCGCAATTATCACGTTAAACACAGCATTCCCCTCATTCCTTTCAAACCGTACTCAATCCCTGACAAGGCGAATCGCTTCGCTGGTACCACTTGGTGCTGCCACCTGCAGCCTCGCTCTCTCCTTCTGCTCCTATTTCTGCTACTCAGCTCTGCCTCTTCCGTCTTTTCAGTCTACCGGAGCAGATTCTACATAAACTAGACGAGTATTTTCTCCCATTGCAATGTCGGCAGAGCCTACCATCCGCTCGGATGACATCGAGCAGCCGCTCCTTGTTGGGAAGGAGTATACGCTGCGGGGCCGCATGTCGAGGAAGTGGCACAGAATGGACCGGTTCAGCAGGGCTGTGTACCTGCTCTTTGGGATCACAATTGGGGCCGCCATCATCTCGCGGATTACAATTGAGCTGTTCAGCCCATTCGACTACTGGCCAGGACCGCGCATAACGATTCCACCAAAGCCCGACGAGCGCAGCGGCGCACGCATCGATGAAGATCGGAGAAATGCAGTGCGGGCAGCAATGAAGCATGCGTGGGATGGGTACCGCCAGTATGCATTCGGCATGGACGAGCTGCAGCCCGTCACCAACGGGAGCAACAACAAGTGGGGTGGCTGGGGAGTGACGCTAATTGATGCCCTGGATACCCTGTACATCATGGACCTGTTTGAAGAGTTCAACGAGGGTGCAGCTCATGTTGCCACCCTGAATTTTTCAGCGGCCAGGAAAGGCTACACCACTCCGTTTTTCGAGATGGTCATCCGCTCGCTCGCTGGTCTGCTGACCTCGTATGAAATGAGCTTGGACCGGCGGTTGCTGAAAAAGGCCCAGGAGGTGGGCGATGTGCTGTTCCCAGCATTCAACACCACAACGGGGATCCCGTACCCAAGAGTCGACGTCAACAGCGGCCAGCCCATCTACACAAGCAAGGTGTGCATTGCAGAGGCCGGCACTGTCCAGCTTGAGTACTGGAAACTCAGCGAGCTGACGGGCAACAAGACATACCACGAGGCTGCACAGCGGGTAGTGGATGTGCTGGACAAGGCCGACAAGCCGTACAAGGGCCTGTATCCCATCTGGGTCGACATCCAGACTGGCGCCGTTTCCTCTGGCCAGATAACGTTTGGTGGGCAGGGCGACAGCTGGTACGAGTATATGCTCAAGCAGTATCTGTACAGTCGGCAGACGAACGACCAGTACCGGCGCATGTACGAGGAGTCAATCGACTCGATGAAGGAGAAGATGGTCAAGACGTCGATATACGACCCGCAGATGGCCTACATTGGCGACCTGGACTCAACAGCAACAAGATTCAACCCCAAATTCCAGCACCTCACTTGCTTCGTCCCCGGAATGCTTGCACTGGGCAGCAAGCCACTCAATAGGCCTGATGATCTGGAGCTTGCAAAGAAGCTTGCATACACCTGCTACCAGATGTACAACCGCACCGACACTGGGCTGGGCGCCGAGTACGTTTTGTTCCGAGACAGCAACGACCTGGGGATATCGGCGGTGAGGAACAACAGCGACTTTGAGATCGAGCACCTGCCTGCGCCCTCCGAAACTGAGAAGAAGAACGGGTTCTACTTTGGATATGACCGCAGCTACATCCTCAGACCAGAGACAATCGAAAGCCTGATGATCCTGTACCGCGTCACTGGCGACGAGATGTACAAGGAGTGGGGATGGAGCATGTTTTTGGCTATTGAAAAATGGACAAAGACGCCAGCGGCGTATTCAGCATATGGCGACGTGACGTCCACAGAGGGCAAGTCGGTGCTGACAGACTCCATGGAGTCGTTCTTCCTTGCTGAGACGCTGAAATATCTGTACTTGCTGTTCTCTCCTGTGGACTACTACTCTCTCGACGAGTTCGTATTCAACACAGAGGCTCACCCATTCCGAATCCTGCGTAGCCCGCGGCCCTGACCGCTGCTCTTTCCCTCTGTGGCACTCGACCATTCCGTGCAGTCGCCCCCGTCTCTTTTCCATCATTGATTGGTACTCCTCTATGCCTTTTTTTTTACACCATTACAAATTACACATTCAAATCAAGCAGCAGGGGAATGAAAACACTTGCGCTGTTGTTGTGAAAACAAACCGCGGCAGTAATTCGAAAACACCACTTTCGCGCACACTTTATGATCTATGCTGGTAGCCACTACTGCCGTGCAAACATGCACAGGTGCTATGAGCAGACGCCAGTGGGCGCCCTTAATATTCATGCCTTTTGTTATTGTCGTTCTGTTGTGGTGCTCTGCAAAACGTTGTGTGCATGCTGGTTACGCTGGTCGCCTCTGCGCGTTTTCTTGCAGGTGGATTTCTGGTAGTAACTGCATGCCAGAAGAATGCGCTAGAGCCTTACATGACACCGTAGTAATTTCTACGTTGGCCGCTTCTTGCATAAGGCCTCGCTTAAACTCAAAACAAACAGTGGGAGAAGGCGACCAAACAAACAACGAGCAGTGCCAAAGAAAGCGCAGGTCAGCTCTTGAAATCGATATTAATACACAAGTGCTCATCGGTGTCGTTGTTGGTTTCGGCAGATGCCAGCTTTTGGTAGACAATTTACACTATACGAATATCCTCGCCATTCAGTTCTGTTTTTCTTGAGCTTTGTGGTCTTCAAACAATTGCTGCTCCTATATATCCACCTCCCTTTTTATAATAAAAAAGAGCCGCCCTCATTGTTATAAAGCTCTAGCATTCTACATTAGTACCAATTCTCTGCTTGCAATACCCGACCCTCAGATAGCCAACTCTAAAAACAGCACAGCGAAGCAGCACACAGCACCTGTGTAGCACCCGGTTGCTGACTCGGGCTCTTCTCTCCAGAGATTTGGTACTCGTCCCGCTCTTTTTCAAGACTATATTTTAATATCCCGCCATTTGGCATACAGCCAGCCTTGCACAAAAAAAACATGTTTCGATCTCAGCGCAAGAGGCTGCTGCTGACACTTGCATTCGCTGCATTTGCACACAAATCGGCTGTGTCAGCGGCCTGTCTTTCGCTAAAAGGTAACAAGGAATATCAGCAAGCGCTAGCGTCTCTATGGCCTGGCAATTCCTAGACCTGCATGCCTACAGAACAACAAAAAAACGTACTAACAGCCTCTCTGCCATCTGGCACTCCCATGAAGGTAGATTCGCAGGGCTGCCCTGGATACGCACACGAATTCATAAGCACAAATGCGACCGGCCGCTTTTCGTGGTACCCGACCAACGACATTACAGCCTTCGATCGGGCACTGAGCGAGTATGTGAATGGCCAGGCAAACCTCGACGAGTTCCAAGCCGTGTTCCGCTGCCCCGGGCTAGACGAACTGGGCGGGTTCAACGCCAACCACGGCAGATCAGCCATCCGCTATCACCGCAGCATGATCTGTGCGGACATCCTTAACAGCGACGAAAACCTCCAGGAGTGCTACAGGGGCAGCCAAAACACACATGCACGCAGAGGTGTTGCTGGAGACGATGGCGGCTGGCTGTTGGCAAAAGTCGTTGCTTCGAGTGCAGGGGAAAGACGGGATTCGCCGGCGCCTCTGTGCCGGTCTACATGCAGTGCTTGGATTGATAGCCTGAAAGCCATCACTGCAAACACCACGCTCTGCCCGGCCAACTCTGGCATCAACCGCGATGTCTCGTTGCAGTCCTTGCGCGAAAAGTGCAAGTGGCCGACGTATAGTGGTGCTTCTGGCGCCTGCGTCAGAGGAGACGATAACGAAATTGGGACGTGTGGTAAGTTGCCTTGCTATGCACCTTGACATCAGGCGCTTTGTTTTGCTGTTGTGGAGCCTCCTGTCGCTCTACTGCTTGTTTGTTGTTTGTCAGCAAAATTGTTTGTGGCAGCTCCAGCAGTCTCCGCACTATTACGGTCCCTTTCTCCAGCCCGTTGTCTTTCACAATACAAGGCGAAAGGGGAGGGAGGGGAGGGGCAGCGCTGATACACCAGCGGCAAGCCAACAAAACAGCAGTTCAGTAGTAGCAAACGTTGCTGAAACGACTTTGCCAAAACAATGCCCTTCTACTACTCCATCCTCTCCCTAAATTGGCCGTTGTTTGCTAACAGCAAAGCCTAATCTGGTGCACTTTTTGTTGCATGTAGGGTACCAAAGAGTGGAAGACTGGTGCAGATACTGCAAGTACGCAACCGACTACGAGGACACTTGCGCATCTGTGGGCATTTACTTCAAGAGCAGTACCAACGACAACAAGAGCAAGTCGGGAGCCCCTTCGCCCACAAACATTCACGAGCCAAACGAGGAGCTGGTGGCAGAGCTAGAAAAGCAGTCGCACCAAGAGAAGCTCTACCGCATTGCCGCCATCATCCTCAGCATCGCTGTGGGTGTCTGCCTTATAGCCCTCATGGTGGTTGTTGCCATGTCCGGCGCTGGTGGGCTCAGGCTACCCGGACTAGGCTCCGCACACGAAAAGACTCCTCTGTCCGGTGCAAGGGGCGGCGACGGCGACGGCGGCGACGGCGGCATTCTTGGATCAAATACCGCCGAGCGCGTTGGCAGAGCCACGGACTTTGTTGATTGCTTCGTCAGTGCCGTTGGCAAGCCCCGGCAGGTGCTCCGCCACTTCTTTGCCAGAAGAGACGACGAGATCTCGCTCCAGCAGGGCGACGTGGTCACCTTGCAGATGGCATTTGACGACGGCTGGGTTGTGGGCAAGAACCTCACGACGGGGTGCGAGGGCACATTCCCGCTCATGTGTGTAATGGAAGCCCTGCCTCCATCGTTGCCCGCTCAGTGGTCGGTGCTTCCCGAGTTCAAGCGCGCCAGTGTAGACAATGTTCGTCGTCCATCGATGGCTGCTACAAGATCGTCGCCACGCTCATCGCTCCCCGATGAAATATCTGTGCCAGTGAGCTACGATGCGGGCCCGCAGCTTGCACAGCCTAGAGGCACTCAGCATGGAAGAACGGGCAGCAATAGCCAGCTTGAAGGAAGCAGACTCTCTGTCAACCTGCCAAACGTCAACCTGGGCTTTGACATTAGCGGCAACGTCAGCCGAATGAGCAACCTGTCGCTGACGCAGCAGCCAGTGATCACCACAAGCAAGATCCCGCAGTCTCCAGCGCCCCATCTGGCCCTCAAGCCGAGCACAGACTGCACAGAAACTAGCGCCACCGTCGACCACCAGGACGAGGCGGTCGAGAGGAATGCTCCGCGTAGGGCAAACACGATTCTGGATCGTATTCTAAGCGCATTCTCGCCGAGCGGCTTGCCTATATTTGGAGGCACGCCTCACAGCAACAACGCAGAGAACCACCACGACTCTAGCAGCAGCGGCGCTGCAAGGCTTCTCAAGCGGCTCATGTCATCATTCAGCCCAAAGGAGCAGGTGGACAGCCCCGAAGGCCCAAAGATCAAGCATGGGCGGCCACATTCCTTCAACGTCAACCACGTCGTCCATGTCGGTTTGACCACGCCAGACTATCCTCGGCCAGGCGAGCTGCACATCACAGCGCCAATAATCCCAGACAATGCACCCAACTACACGGACAGCTCGAGACGATCCGGTCAGGGATCCATCGGCACCGGTGGATCGTCTAGCAACAACACGGGTGGCTCTGCTGGACCTGGGTTTGCGCGGCAACCAAACATTGGATACCGGGAGTTTGCAGCAAACGAGCACCAGCGGGCGATGGAGAGCATTGGCAACGGAAGCACAGAGTCCTATCTCACGGCTGAACAGGCAGCGTATGGTGCAGGCATCGGTGCATCAGCAGCACGCGCCTCGTTTACCGACCACCTCTAAGTGCAAGCTTTCAGTCTGTTTCACGTTTACATTGCGTTCGTTTCTCTATTTTGTCATTATAGTATCTTTTCACCTAGTCGTAGTATCCCTCTTCCTCGTCCTCATAGTCTTCAAACCCACCCTGGCCATATCCAATGTCAATGGATGGGTATGCGGCGGAGATGTCAGCAATCTTTTCGGGCGAAACCCTGGTCGACTCGACATCGATCCAGCGCAGCGACTGCTTCCACAGATCAACGACCTTGTCCATTGCGATGTCATCAAAGAGCGTGATGTTGGCCAGGCCAATTGCTTCGAGCTTGGCACTGCCATGCTGAATGTCATCCCAGATAGCCACAGGGTCGTCGAGGATAGCAGCGTCAAGGTCGAGCCCAGTTAGGTGAGGGCTCGAGAGAACCGCACTGAGGATCTCGGGCGACACATGGGCGACGCTCAGCATTACGTCGCGCAGGGAGTGGGGCTGTGGCCAGTCCTTTTGCCAGACATCGGCCAGATCTACGCCCGGGCCGACAATGTGCAGCTCATGCAGCTGAGTCAGGCGAGGCCTCAGAAGGCAGCCAAGCCCATTGGCAGTAAGCACCGATGGATAAGTCAGGCGGAATTCGCGCAAAGAGGGGAAGCCTTCGCCAATGAGCTTGGTAGCGTCATCGGTCAACCACAGACAGTCGGCCTCCAGGCGGGACACGCGAGGCCAGTTTCTCTGCCAGAGCGGCAGCAGCTGATCGTCGCTGCTGTCTTCGCGGACACTCAGCACACGCAGGTTGCCAAGATCCGATGCCCCGAGTGAGGAGAACGCGCTTTCAGACTGGTTAAGGAACATGCCAAGCTTCAGAGTCTCTAGCTTGGGCAGTCTGCTCCAGCTCTTGTTCAGCACAGCGGCGATGTCGTCTGTAACCTTGTCGATGGAGAGCAAAACGAGCATGCTGCCGTACTTTTCAATCGCCAGCTCGATAGCTTTGGCCGTAGCTGGTTCCGAGACATCAATCGTAAGCGCCATCAGCGACTTGGTGCGCAGCGAAGCAACTAGATGCTCAAGCTTCGCCCCGGTGATGTCCACAGTCTCGATATCCAGCCTCGTCAGGTTGGGCAGTCGTGCAATTGCATCGATGGTCTTATTAATGTTCTTCCCCAGCGTCTTCTCGTTCTCGCCTTCAAAGTTGAGGTGCTTCAAGCTGATGCGGGTGATCTGCTCGCCGCGTTCCTCGACCGCCTTTGTCACAAGTCTTTGAACCATCGAGCTGCGCCGCATGTCGTCGATGATCAGAGCCTTGATGTTAGGGCACAGCTGGATTGTCTCGTCTGCCTCGCTGGCCGTCAGCTCGTTGTCTGGGTCCAGAACATAAAACGACTCTATAAACTGGCCGTATTTTGTCACCAGGCTCTCAAACTGAACGAGCGAGTAGTGCTCCTCTTTGACTTCCCTCCACAGAAGCGGGACCATGGCTTTGCGCCATAGCGTACTTATTCCGGTAACGGCGAGCTGGTCGGTAAAGCTGAGATACAAGAACAGCCTGCTGGCCACTGCACGCGTGCCAATAATGTGATCGATGGCAGACATCCGTTTCAGCCCGACTGTAAAGCCTCTATGCGTTTAGCAATGTGTGTAGCTCGCGGACGAAAGAGAGAAAGAAAGAGAGAAGGAGAGAAGGAGAGAAGGAGAGAAGGAGGCAGCGATAAAGCAAAGCGGCACAAGGGAACAAAGGCCTCAACCGCTTCATAAACCTTTGGCCTCAACTGGCAAAAACCAGCATGCCAGTCCGTGTGAGACAAAAGCCTGGCTTTTTTTTCTTTCGCGCTGATCACTCAAAAGCAGCAACAATTAAATGTTCCAGGCAACCACAGCCAATGCGGGAAAAGGACATGCAGGTCTCAGCTTTGCGGCAGGCGGACAAGTAAAACGGCGGCGATGATGCAACAGCCGTTCCACAGCGGCTTTCTTTCGTTCTCCGTTCAGCGTTCAGCGAAAAACACCGGCCTTCCCACTATATTACCCTTTGTACCGTATGTCATAGAGTTTCTGGGCAGAACCAGCAAATCAGCCTCCGCATTTCTCCTACCTGGCCTTCCTACTTGCTGCCACACCTCTGGTCGCAAGCCTGGGTCCCTACATTTAACGCTGACGAGAGCAACATTCACACCACACTACGCTAGCGGCAGCAGCGCGGGCACAGCTATGGAAGCCAAGCGGTTCTTTGTATACGTCAGCGACCGACCACGCACTGTGGCTCTAGTTCCGATACGCGCGCTGGACGACCCAGAGGGCACCTTTCTCGCAGTGGGTATTCATAGAGGCGCTGCGAATGGCGGTGCAAACGAGGATGTTAAGGTCAGGATAACAGTTGAGTCAGTCGCAGAGTCCCTTAGAAACTACTCGCCGCTAGATATTGACCCAGTATACGGCAGTGCTGGCGTCGTCGATTTCCAGGAGGACACATACATTTTCCTCATATCAGCATGTCAGCCTCTGTGCAGCTTGACGGAGCTGAACACGAGCGCAGACAAGCAGTCGGTGTTCCGCGTCTTGCAGGTGATGTCGCTCTCGCTGACAGATTCGATGTACGACATGCTGGCTTGCCACCGCGCGCCAGGGACGATGCACGACGACCCGACACAGGGCGACGTTGACATGTATGGAATCACCAATCCCTGCGCGCAGATGCTGAATTTTCTAGAGAGCGGTGCATTCTACTTTGCTCCAGCTTTCGATATCACCCGGACGCTGCAGTCGCAGAAGCTGTGCGCTATTTCGGCTGATGAGCCTGGAATTATTGAGCCCGACCCCAAGTTCCAGTGGAACAGCAGCATGCTGCAGGTGTTTAACGACTACCGCATGCACATGTGCGGTGCAAGCGAGAGGAGGCAATTTGACATGGCTGGGTATGCTGCTTCTCTCATTCAAGGATTCGTTGGATCCACCTACCTCGACCCCTACGGCGGCAATAGCACGCAGGCAGGCAAAGCGACTGCGGCCATATACTTGATTTCGCGCAGTAGCTCGATGCGCTCGGGGATGCGGTTCTTGACGCGTGGAATCGATGATGACGGCGGCGTGGCTAACGAGGTGGAGACCGAAATCATACTGGCCACACCTGGCGCGACTCTCTCCCATGTCCAGGTGCGCGGCAGCGTTCCTGTGTTTTGGACACAGGAGGGGTTCCAAATTGGCACGCACCGAGTGCAGATCACCCGTTCATCGATTGCAAGCTTGCCAGCGACAAAGAGACATTTATCTGATTTGCTTGGCCGGTATAAACGCGTCAACGTTGTGAACCTGCTGCGGGCACATGGCGTGGCGGGTGGCCCCGGATTCGAACAGGCTGCCGATACCACGCTTGCATCGCATGGCATTGGGTCGTCTGAAGCCGACCTCGGCCAGGTGTACAAGCAGCAGGTGAAGGCGCTAGGCTTGCCTGGCTCACTAGTGTCGTATTCGTCGTATGATTACAATACCGAGGTCAGAGGCGGGCAGTTCGACCGCGTTCAGGACCTAATCCAGCAGATACAGCCGCTTCTGGCAGACTACCAGTTCTATTTGATCGACAACGAAAGCGGCGCCATACTGAGTATGCAGAGGGGTGTGCAGCGCACAAACTGCCTCGACTGCCTGGACAGGACAAACGTCGTCCAGAGCGTCATATCGCGCACTGTGGTAGGAGGCTTTATTGAGCAGAACAGCATATTTTCGCGTAGCGCTAGCCAGATGGTTATTGACCAGATCAGCCGGCTGTGGGGTGCTAACGGGAACGCGATCTCTCGGCTGTATGCTGGAACTGGCGCGCTGAAGACAGGCGTCACAACCAGCGGCAAATCGGGCTTTGCTGGATTCCTCAGCGACGCATCAAAATCGCTTAGCAGGCTGGTGCAAAACAACTTCCAGGACAAGGGCAAGCAAACCGTAATCGATACGCTGCTGGGATCTGACGACTCGGGCGAAGTCAGCCGCCGGCTGCTCCTCTATGACCCGTTTGAGAAGGAGATTGCTGCAGAGCTGGAGAGCGAGCTGGGAAAGATCAGCAAGAAGGACTCGGTCCATGTGATGCTCTGCACATACAACTTGCATGGTGTTCCGTACCAAGGGGAGCCGCTGGGGACGTGGCTGGCAATGCCGCGGAATATGCGCCCCGACTTTGTCGCCATAGGGTTCCAAGAGGTCGTCAACCTGGATGTGCAATCGGTGATTGCGGCCGACACAGGAAATAGGCTTGCATGGGAAAGGATTCTGACCGAGGAGATCAATACTCAGTACCGCAAGGCATTTGGAAGCGCGGCCGATGGCAAGTATGCATTGGTAACGTCAGAGCAGCTTGTTGGCGTCTCGCTGCTGCTCTTTGCACACGAGTCTGTGCTTGGCCGTATACACAACGTGCAGATGGTCAAGTGCAAAACTGGGTTCTCGGGAATGGCGGGAAACAAGGGCTGTGTGGCAATGCACTTGGATCTAGACGATACGAGCATCTGCATTGTCGCTGCTCACTTGGCGTCTGGCACCAACAATGTAGCGGAGCGGAACGCTGACTACCATGCGATCCGAAGTGGAGCGCGGTTCCGCCGGGGAAGACACATCGAGAACCACGACTACGTGTTTTGGCTTGGCGACTTGAACTACCGCATCGATCTCCCCAACGACCAGGCACGGAAGCTAGTGGCTGAGCGCCAAGTAGCGAGCCTGATGATGTACGACCAGCTCAGCATACAGATGGCCGAGAACAAGGTCTTCAGAGGGTACAGCGAGGCAGAAATCCACTTCCCGCCAACATACAAGTACGACGTGGGGACAGACACCTACGATACCAGCGAGAAGGTGCGCGTGCCGTCGTGGACGGACCGCATCATGTACCGTGGCCATGATGTGCGTGTGCTGGAGTACTATCGCGACGAGATCCGCTTTTCCGACCACAAGCCGGTTCTGGCGATGATGGAGTTTGACGTTGTGTCGGTAGACAAGGTGCTGAAGAGACAGATCATCCGCAGGCTCTACGCGCGCAGGAAGCATGCCGGTGCTGCGGCTGTAGGTGCAAAGCATGCGCGCCAGGCTTCTGTCGATCAGAGACTCATTGATTGGGATGCAGCCCCCGAGCTTGGGCCGAGTGTAGCTGCTAAGCCCGAGACACTGATGCAGCCAGAAGCAGCGCCGGCGTTGCCGCCGCCCAGCTCTGACTCGCTTGCGTGGTGGGACGACGAAACGACGTATACGAATGGCCAAGGCCGCACCCGTGCGAGCAGCCTTGTCACTATCAACCCCTTCGCACCCACTATGTCTGCTTTCGCCACAAGGGCATCTTCTCCAGTTCCGCAAGTACACGCGCGACAGCCTGTGAATGTGCTGGACAGCCCATTTGATGAGAGCGCTATGGACATTTCGTGGAAGCCAATCGCTCCCTCATAATGTAAACGCGTGTTAGAGTGACGTGCTTTATCAGTTTATCTTTGACCACATTCAATTAAGCGTGCTATGTATTGACATGTAATTACGAATAGGCTAAGCAGCGACTGAACAGTGAGACTGTCAGCGAAGGCTCAAAGGAAAAGCCCGCCAGCAGACTGAGGGCCAACGATGATGGATCCAGATGGGCCAAAGATGCCGGCACCGCCAGTGTAGGCACCGGCGATGCCAACACCGCGTCCGTATCCGTAGCCAACGCCGCCATACCCAGGGAATCCATAGCCAAGGCCAGCAAACCCAGGAGCACCATATCCGAGACCTCCGAAGCCCAGTGCTCCGTACCCAAGGCCACCGTAGCCAGCAGGCCCATATCCAAACGCACCGAAGCCTGGAGCACCATAGCCTGACGAGACCTGAGCGTTGTAGTATGAGCCCGATGACACCGTCTCGGAGCCAGCCACTCCGCCGCCAAAGAACTGAGCCAGGGCGGCTGGGGCAGCGAGGAAGGGCAGGATGAGGCTAGATGCTGAAACCATGTTGGCGCTATTCAGGTGTATTCTGTGACGAGGAATGTGCGGTGCGTGTGCTTGCTAAAGCAGTTTGGATGAGATGGATGCGGTGTTGCCTGCCTCCCTTTTTATCTCTAGGACCGCATTGCTGCTGCAAGTATGCCAGGTACAAATCGTGTCTCTGTGCTGGCTTTTTCTTTTTGGTGATGATGCCTTGCCGCAAAGTAGGTGTTTCCCACACCTTCTCGGCACATGCAGTATTTGCCTGTTGCTTGGAAGCAGCAAGCGAGTAGAAGGGCAGCGTTTACTCACATCTGCGGATTACTGGCCACATGTAATTCCAAGCGCAAGACGGTCTTGTCTACGCTTTCCGACAACTGCTCTTCCCATGAAAACCACCTCCATATACTATACAGAAAACAAACATCCCCTTTGCAGCCAAGAATTGCCACGCCGCTTGCTCCTCTGTTGTGGTGCAAGCGATTGGGCTTTCCTAGCATAAGAGGAGTGGGTCAGCATGGTTTGTGATCTATAACTGCAGTGGGCTGTTTGAAAAGGTGTAAGGTGCCATCATTGTTCATAGATGCGCTACTCATATGCCGGTATAATGTGGTTGTGACTAGGATCTATGACGATGCCTGGACAGCCTGGCCTAATTTGCTTACCTCCCTACCATCGTCGGCATGCGAGCGTAGCAATTGGTAGTGAGCGCGGCAGGGCTGACTCAAGATGTCATGCGCATAGAATTTATGGCGATGTTTGCTGTAGTGCAGCACTCTTGTTTGTTTCCCTCGCACACTCTATCTTGCCCCCTACTGCTCCTTCTTTATCTTATGCCAGGAATACCAGTACCCAGCTCTTTACTTCTCAACACCAGACTCTCTCTGCCAGCAGCATGTTTTTCTGCCCATGCTACGGCCACAGCTATTTCCTAGCAAGTGAATGAAGTGAATGGGGGCGTAGCCTTATTTTCTTCGAGTGTGAATCCTAAAGCGCCAACCAGAGGATGTGTAGGCACGCCAAAATCGCTCGGATGGATGGTGTGGTATGTGATCTTGTTGCTGTCCTGAGCGTGTGATACATGGCTGGCATCTCAGGATGCACGCTCGAAGACAGCAGAACTATGCTCATTCGCCTTCTGCGCAACAATTTGGAGGGAATGGGCATTGTGACCTGCAGTTTATAGGCGGTGCTAACGCACACATTTCTTTCCTGGCTTTTCCATGCTCTGCATGTAGCCAGTCCGCACTTTCTTGCCCTGCTTGGTATTGCTTGTTTTGTAGTGCAAATCATCCCACTAATCTGGGACTATGAAATCAAAGCGGTGCAGGGCGGAATGACTCACCACAGCCCGGGCGAGGGGCTCCGCCTTTCGAGCGGGCAATTACGTGTGGGGGTTGCAGGGTAAGGGACGGCTGAGGACAGAGCAACAGCAGCCGGACTGTAGCACTAGTGCCTCAACTCGCTCCCTTTCCCTTTCCTCCTCTCGTTCCCTATCGCAATTCTCATTCCATTCATACATAATAACAGCACCCACCACCACGCTCCACCTAAGCACGGTACCGGACAAATGGCGCAAGCACGCAACCACAAGCACCTGAGAGAGATTTTGAAGCACCTTATCTTGGAGCCCGAGGGCTTCACGCCGGAGCATGCTGCCAATGGCCTGCACTCGATTATGCGCGGGGAGGCCAGCGAGGCTCAGATGGGCGGGTTTCTAGCGGCCCTCAAGATTCGTGGTGTTGACCGCCAGCCCCAGATGATTGCAGCCCTCGCACAAGAGATGCTCAGCAGCGCCCTTATCCCTGTTCTGGAGACGGTCAGAAAGGGCCGTGAGGAGTTCGGCATCGTAGCCGACATCGTTGGCACTGGTGGCGACGGCTGGAACACATTCAACATCTCAACTACATCCTCGCTTGTCGCAGCGGCAGCCGGTCTGCAGGTCGCGAAGCACGGCAGTCGTGCGTCGTCATCCAACTGCGGGTCGGCTGATTTGCTGGAGAGCCTTGGGTGCGAGCTGGGCACCATCTCGCCACCGGATGTCGCCGAACTCATCAGCGAGCACAGGTTCTGCTTCCTGTTCGCCAGCACCTTCCATCCGTCGATGCGCTACCTGGCAAAGACTAGGCGTGACCTTGGGTTCCCCACACCATTCAATGTGCTTGGCCCGCTGACCAACCCAGTAGTCCCGACCCGTGCTGTGATCGGCGTCCATTCAAAGTACCTGGGCCCTGTGATGGCCGAGGCACTGAAGATCCTTGGCCACACGAACTACGCCGTTGTCTGCGGTGATGAGAATTTGGATGAGATCAGCATTGCGGGCGCCACGCATGTGTGGCGCATCCAGGAGGATGGCGAAATCAAGTACTACACCATCCACCCAAGCGACTTTGGCGTGCCCACACACCCCCTGTCTGACGCCGCGGGATCTACGCTCGAAGACAACAAGGCCACGCTCATCCGCCTCCTCAGCAACAAGCTGGAGGAAAGGGATATTCCGATCCGCGACTTTGTCATGGTCAACACCGGATTCCTCTTGAACCTCTGCGGGCTTGCCGAAACGCTGAAGGAAGGTGCGGATATCGCGCGTGGGACGCTGGAATCGGGAAGGGTGTTGGATCTGCTAAACAACTTTGCCAAAGCCACCCAGGCGCTCAAGGCTCAGGAGGAGCAGAAGAGCGCGCAGCACTAGCGCCAGCGACTCGACTATATAGGGCAACCGGCGCAGATGCGTGAGAGCGCCGCCGCTTCTTTAGCTGTGAGGATCTGTTCATTTTGCTTCACATATTTGAATTTAGCTGCTGCTTAACGGTGCTAACTAGGGACATTTTGATGTGGATAGCAGAGCTCTGGCGTGCCTGCGTCACCACATCTTTGGATCCATCCTCGGGAATGACGTCGTCGTAGAGTGTCACTGTGTCTGTTGTCACATCCGTCGTCACCTGGTCGCCCAAGCTGGCTTTCACGGTGTTGGACAGCTTGATCGCTTGCTCGATGGCGGCACCAAGCCCGTGGATGGTTATGTGGGGAAACTGGCGGTCAAGTAGTAGCTTTCTGGCTCGGCGCACTTGGCCGCTGAACTTGCGCCTCTCCCTGGTAACGTATATGTCTGATCTCGACGCAGACGGCCGAATAGGCTTGCGCTTTTTGACTGTCCCCTCGATCCTCTGTCGCTTGTGCGCGTCTGGTGCTGTGGTTGAAGCTGCGCCTGGTGCTGCATCCATTGTGAAGGTTTTTTTTTTTTGGCCAGTATACAAGCAGTGGATATTTACACAGCCGCACCCCCAGCCCGGAGCGCATATGCCTGCCGGGATTTACAATGCGGAGCACAGGGTGGCGCTTATAGGCGCTGGTGGTGTGATTTGATCTGGCCTGGGAAAAATAGCAATGATGGCCCACTTGAAACCGGCGGACGTTTCTCCTGGCTGCGCGTGCCCAAAGCCTCCTTTATGTGATTCATACCAAGAAATGAGGTGGGGACGAAAGCAGGAGGGATCGCCTCAATATCCAGGCGAGACTTTGTTGGCTTGGAAACACGGAAGCCAGCCATTGTGGTGCTGGCTGTGGCCAGGTGCGGGCTAACAATGATGATTCACTACTGCGTGATGTTCAAGTGCCTCTGCACACGGCATGCAAACGCAGACAGCCCGCCACAACGCGCAAGGAAGCACAGCTCTGCAGCGACATTTGCAGGATCAAAACAAGCACAGCAGTAGGAAAAAAAAAAGTACAGCAGTGGTTCCCTGGAGCGCAAATAAATAGCCACACGTAAGCGACCAGTTTCCCTGCCCGCTCTTTCGTCCAAAAACACATACTCTGCTCTCCTCCTTTTCTTTTGTCTGCGCGCCTCACGTACGCACTATACCACACACAGAATAAGATGCCGTCCACTCCTACCACTCATCTCTGGCTTCGCGAGGAGACCAAGCCCATGGAGCACCGCGCTGCTCTGTCGCCCGACGTGTGCAAGAAGCTCCTCGAGCACGGCGGCTTCGAGATCACCGTCGAGGAATCCAAGGAGCGCATCTTCTCTGACTCCGAGTACGCCAAGGTCGGGTGCCGGTTAGTCCCAGGCGACAGCTGGCGCACGGCCCCCAGCGACGCGATCATCACTGGCCTCAAGGAGCTTCCCGAGAACGACTCCACGCCTCTTCCCCACACTCACATCATGTTTGCCCACTGCTACAAGCGTCAG
Source organism: Martensiomyces pterosporus (assembly GCA_025201845.1). Lineage (NCBI taxonomy): Eukaryota > Fungi > Kickxellomycota > Kickxellomycetes > Kickxellales > Kickxellaceae > Martensiomyces > Martensiomyces pterosporus. Next base: position 23,440 of record MU604022.1, on the reverse strand, counting down.
GCCGGATGGAAGGACGTTCTTTCGCGGTTTGTTGAGGGCAAGGGGCTCCTCTATGACCTCGAGTTCCTCCAGGACGACAGCGGACGCCGCGTGGCGGCTTTTGGCTTCCATGCCGGATTCACTGGGTCTGCTGTCGGCATTGATACCTGGTGCCACCAGCAGCTGCACGCTGGCGAAAAGTATCCTGCTATCACGCCGTATCCCAACGAGGACGTGCTGATTGCGGAGACCAAGGAGAAGCTGGCCAAGATCGGCAAGATGCCCAAGATCCTCGTGATGGGCGCCCTTGGAAGGTGCGGTAGCGGCGCCGTGTCGTATGCGCGTAAGGCTGGAATCCCCGAGGAAAACATCCTCAAGTGGGACATGGCCGAGACCGCGAAGGGCGGGCCGTTCAAGGAGATCGTCGAGGCCGATATTTTTGTCAACTGCATCTACCTCTCGTCCCAGATCCCGCCCTTTGTTACTCAGGAGCTAATTGACGGCGAGAGGAACCTGTCGGTCATTGTGGATGTCAGTTGCGACACCACGAACCCATTCAACCCGATCCCCATCTACAACGTCAACACCACATTTGACAAGCCCCTCTTGGACATTGCCTCGGCTAACCCCAAGCCCCTCCAGCTGTGCTCCATCGACCATCTGCCCACCATGCTGCCTCGTGAAGCGTCGAACCAGTTCGCCGCCGACCTGCTCCCCACCCTCCTGGCGCTGCCTGAGCGTGCCACGGCGTCTGTATGGACCCGTGCCGAGGCCCTGTTCCACGAGAAGGTCGAGTCGATGGCCACCACCGACTAGACGAAACTTTGTGTATGTAGTGGCGCTTTCCAACTCATCATTCATTCCATAGCTCTCGATACCCCCCATCATCTTCAAAAATAAGCAGCCAAGAGCACAAGGCCGCTTTCTAAACAAGAGCACTGCAGATGTGTGCATGCAAGGAAGTTCTGCTGCCAATGCCATCAATCAGCCACACATTTGAGAGGGACAGGACAAAGCCAGGTGGGTGGACGTGGTGTATATATGCATATACCATCTGCTTGTGCTTCTCGGGCAGCAGCGCACTGACTTGCTTGTGCAAGGACCGGGAGGAGAGGCTGCCAAGACCCCTGCAACTAGCGGTGTTTTAGAAAACTGTGTTTGACCTGGAAAGTGTGGGTACTGCTAACTAATATTACAGCCCACGAAGACGCTGCTTCGTGGAGGAGAAAAGGCGCGGCCTCGCGCTTAGTGGCCATAGACGACGTGGACGTTCTGGGAACTAGACGAGGGCAGGACGCGGATCTCGTCAAAGTTGGCGGCAGCACGGATGGAGTCGTTGGCAATCGCCTTTTCGTGGAATCTCTCGATGGCGATGTCCTCGTTGAACGTGATGTCGCCGGAGAAGGTCTCGACAGGCGCATGCTCGTAGGTGCTGGCCTTGCCCATGCTCGCAACACGCGGGACATGTGTGATGTAGCGGCGAGGCGCAAAGGCGCTCGATTTCTGGGCAAGCTTGGAGGCAGTCTGGCGGAGCATCTCTTAGTTTAGAAGGCTGGTGTTGTTTGAAGGCAGCAAAGGCTCTGGCGAGTACAGGCGGGGCGGTGCAAAAGAAAGAACGGTGCTGGAGGTGAGAGGGCTGTGGTGTGGCCTGGAGGAAGGGGGAGGGGCCGTGGATTTATACAGCTGCGCGTGCTGAGGAGCGCTAGCAGTTCTCTCCTGCCATTCTCTTGCCAAAGGCAGCGGGTGGTGGCGTAACATCCTGCTTGCGCTGTCCCTGTCGAGCAGCAATTTCCTCCAATACGCATTGGAGGGTGGCCGACAAAGCGGAAAGCAAGTCACACGCCAGAGTTGGCGGCACGCCGAACAGGCGCAATAGTATGCGTGCACTTTCACAAGGCTTTCAGCGAGTGCTTCGCTACTGGGCGCGAGCTGGGCGCGACGGGCGCTTTGCATGAGCTTGGAGGCTCTGTTGACCGCCTGTCCCTGAGTCGAAACAAGCAGGAGTCCTTATTTTTGTGCCAATGCGCCTGCATGTTCCCACTACGGATTCCCAATTATCCGCACAGGAAACCGAGCGAGCCGCCTGCCCCGCTCCTTGGCCACGCCAAAGCGTGTTTGTTTGCGTGGTTCCTGGTCTTGCTACACATATGCGCTTTTGACTCATTTGCAAACGGCCGCCGTCAAGTGGATCCTGGCGATGCCGGCCCGGACGACTGTTCTCTTCTCCAGACCCGGAAAACTGCCACGTGTGATTTGGCTTTCGCGTGCTGTTTTCTACCTCCACTGTTTGGCAATCGCCCACTCCCTTGGCGGCTCTACATCCAATGTAGCGACGCTGGAGCCCAGCAAAACAACAGCAGCGCTGCTGTGGTGGCTGTCCCCTCGGGCCGTTTGGCGACGCGCATGAACTGCATGCCTCAGCGTGCCTTCTCCCCCCGCTCTACCGGGCTTGCACGAAGCACACAATACCTCCTCGGCGTGACATGATGTCAACTGCGCTGCAACGGAGTTTGCCGTTGCAGAAGGAGGGCTGCCAGCATGTATCTTGTAAACAATGTGCCCTTCTTCTACTCAGCTGGCCACCACACAGACATGCTGCTGCATCCTCTTTTTGAGCGGAACAATACCAGGATGCATTAGTCGCTACGCATTGTCTGTTGACCGCACGCTCCATGTATTCTCCTATTGGCCATTAATCCCATCCTCTCCGTCTTGCCACAGGCTTGCATGTCCTCGACATGCGTTGCACCTCCCTCTGAGCACTCCCTTGCGGATAGGCGCTGTGTGAGCGTGGGCTGCACAGTGTCACAAATCCCAGCGCATACGCAGCAGTCATATGTATACGATACATGCAAGCATGATGAGTATTTCCGTCTGAAATGAACTGCACAGAGCCGTCCTCTCTTTCGGAGGTTCAGCGACAGGTTGCAGTGGGAGGGAGTGCCAATGCACATGTATAATGACGGCGAAGGTCCACATACACCACCACCCCCGCTATCTAGCAGCGTCTGGGACGAGGCTACAGCTGCTATGTACACATCATGTACAAACAAGTACCCCTTTTTTTCTGGCGCTTTGACACAGGGAAACCAAAACAACGTCAGAGTGGCGATTTTACACACACGAACTACGTTTGGAAATTAGGCTCATTGTTCCGGGCACTCTCAAACAAGGAATCCATGCATGTCCACTACTTCTTAATACTACCAAGCCCAAAAAAAGAAATTCAGTGGTCGGCAGCAGCTATGGACTACGAATTGGGTGCCAGCGTGCCAGATTTCTTGGCAGCCACAACTGCCCCAAGCGCACCCAGGAGCGAAGCGTCCTGTGGGAACCTCGCTCCAACCTTCCCAGCGGACCAAAACGCAACCGCCTGCTCCAGTGCCCCCCGCACAACCGCTTCTTCCGTAAACCCGCCTGTGAACCACACCACGTCGATGCTGAGCAGCTGCGCTTGGAACACCGCCAGCTGGCCCAAGTTGCTCGTCATCATGCGCAGGAGCGCAGCTGCAATATCAGCGTCCGACACACCAGGCGACGAGAGCTTGCCCAGGAATCCTGCCACCAGGTCCGCAGGCATTCCAATTGCCCCGCTCGCCTCGGCACCATAGATATCGCCCACCAGCGTATCGGCATTCCCCGCATGCCCCTCCGTGTGTGCAGCCCTTATTGCCTCGTCAAAGGTCTTGAACTTGGTCAGCTTCTGCACAAGACCCCAGTATGTGGCGCCGCCAATGCCGCTGCCAGTGACTCGCTCAAACCCGCCGCTCCTGCTGACGCTAAGAATCGAGACGCCCGTGCCAATGTTGCAGACAAGCGCAGGGTAGCCTATTTCCCTGTCGTTTCCTTGTGCCAGCTGCTCGGCATCGAACTGCCAGCCGCCCGACACTGCTTCAAGCTCATTAACAAACGCGATTTCCAAGCGGAGCTTGGCCTCCAGCTCGGCCTTGTGCTTGAGTGCGCCGCCGCCAGTTGCTGCCACGCGGAGTGGTTGGGTGGTTTCGCCAGACGAGGCTGGAGCATGTGACTGTGCTTCTGTTATGCAGTCAATTGCCTCTGCAAGATCAGCCGTGGGCAGCCAGAGTGCCCTCAGACACACGCTGCTTTCGCCTACCGCCTTATCGCCCTTGCTTATCTTCGACCGCCAGCCTGGCGGAAGGGCAGCCGAGGGCTCCGTGCGACTGCGGATATACCTCTCAAGTGGATGCGTATCTCTACTCTCAGACGCGGTGTGTGTGTCAGCGTCATCGAGCAGGACAACTATACGAGAGCAAGGGGTGGTATCATTCATGTGAAGGTGATAAAGGTGGATTTGGGCCCACATGCTTATTGCACAATGACAGTGGCACATTGATGCCCCCAGCGGCGCTTGCCAGGACGCGCGCCATCTACAAGCGGCGGCGTGGATGTCTGGAGAACTTACACTTTGCCAGGGAGCCGCCAATGTCAATGCCGATAGTCGGGGCGCCTGTGAGCAATGTCATTTCAAGGGGGGACTGCTGGTAGGGAAAATAAATAGCAATGTAGTTGTAGCAGGAGCATAGAACTAAGAACAACGAAGGAGAGAAAGAAGCACGAAGGACAAGAAGAGGGAGTGCGGATAATGCAAGCACATACAATCAGAGATGCAGTTATGGCGTCATCCCCTCGAGCCCGCAGCAAAAGCCCAGCCAACATCCAGCAGTGGTGTGTGTATCAGATATGGTCAGATATTCTATACATGTGCAACGGATAAAGCGATGAAATATACAGGGTTTGTTTTTACAGCGAGTCAAGCAGCTTGATGGTGACCATATCCGGCGCCGCGCCTTTCTTCATGAGCCACGATATGACTCTCAAGTGCTTCTTCTGCACCGCATACCGCAGAGCCAACGATGTGACAGGAGCGCCTGCCTTGACCAGCCGCTTGGCGACCAGCAGGTGCCCGCTGACCACTGCCATCAGCAGGGCCTTGTTCTCGCCACCCGCCGTAGCATCGGCACCATGTTTGAGCAGCATGCGCACCATTGGCAGATTCCCCGCCCTGGCAGACATCAGCAGTGCGGTGTTGCCCTTGGGTCCCCCGACAGAGAGCTTCATAGACAGCAGTCTCTTCACCAGATCGAACCGCCGCTGGTTTTCGTCCGCCACTCCGCCCTCAGCATTGTCGTCGCGTTTGCGTTTCCTGCCAGCCCTCAGCCTTGCATTTACCGGCACCCCGCCATTTTCGTCGAACCTGAACAGCCTTGTGGGGATCTTGACATCGTCCAGCTTGGTCTCGCTTTCGCCGCTCTTCCTCCGCTTTTTGCTAGCACGCAGCTCAGCCTTGTTCTTTTTGATTTGATCCAGCACCTCGGTGCTCAGAAACCGGTACTTCAGGCAGCTGGCTATTGTCGGGACCTTGCGCCAGTTGCCGCACTCGCGGGCGAACTTGTAGCATAGGCGGGGTGTGGGTCTGCGTAGGCAGAGGTACGTCCACCGACAAACTGTGGCTAGCGAGGGGTTTGTCGAATACAGCAGCAGCTCGACCAAAAGCTCGCAGGGAAGGTCGGTGAGCCCAGCCATCGAGGAAGAGGGGAGGAAACAAGCAAGCCAATGGACAAGTCTAATGCTGAATTGAGGAACAGAGGAGAAAGGAATGCGCCGCGCTGAGCTGGCGGTAAACAAGCAAAGCAGCACGGAAAATTTTGCGATCAGCTGTATGCTGCAGAGAGAGAGAAAAAAAGGCATCGTTTTCCCAGTTTAGAGCTGGCATTGCCAATGAAAAATGCGGTTGAGATTAAAAAGGCTAACAGTCACCGGCTAAGCTCTGGTCTTTGGCGCTTCCTCGCCTGCGTCGGTCTTGTCGTCCAGCCGCATCCCCACCGTTTCGCTTGCCGGGTCATCAGCAGCCTCGTTGGCAGGCGCTGGAGCAGCAGTGACTGTGGGCGGAGGGGGCACCCGGTCCTGAGCGGAGCTGCCCTGAGTGCCGCCTTCATCATCATCGGTAGCAGTAGGCACAGGAGCGCCATCCAGAGGATCAGCATGCGCAGTCTCTGGCTCAGGGGGAGGAGCCACAGCCGCTGGCTTTTCGGACTTGCCGGATCCAGAGCGGTAGGCCTCCGGTATGTTCTGCTCGCCAATCCTTTCTGCCAGTGCCTTTGGCGCGCTGGCCTTGCTGACGACGACAAACTTCCTCTTGGTCTCCTCCGACAGCCACCTGCAGATAATGCTGAAGACAGTCTCGCCCCATCCAGGCACATTGGCAAAGATCTTCGTTGCCAGGGTCTCCGGATAATTGTCCGACATGACCTGAATGGTGGCCTTTGACGCTGCGCGGGCAAACTTGTCGTAGCTAAACAGCCCCACGCCGTCATAGTCGTGGACCTGGACCATATCTGCAACATCCACAAAGTCCAGCTGACTCATTCCGCGCTCGTGCAGCTGGACACGCCACCTGAGGAACCTGTCGAGATCGCCAAACACCTCCTTGTTATCCAAGTTGCCGTAGTAATTATACGTCACCGGCCGGCCCTCCCTGTCGTGGCCATAGAGGAACCCGACTTTTGCAAACACGTCCTGCGGGAACTCCTCGTCCAGTATTCCGTCTACTTTGTACTCGGCGCGCCATTTGAGCGTCTCTGTGAGCATGTCGCGAGCCTGCTCAATGTCATTGCTGCGGGCCTTGAGGAACTTGAGGAGAATGACGTCGACGCGGAGGTCCTCCTCGTCGCTGCTGCTCGAGCCGAGTGCGGGGAGGAGGGGAACTCCCCAGAGCGAGGAGCTTACCGGCTCCTTGGATGCCTTTTCGGCCTCGTGGATGATGTCTGGCAGCTGCGAGCGGAGCTTGGAGGTAAGCTCCTTCTCCTCGCTGGTGAGCTGCTGTGCCTTTCCGGGCTTCTGTCCTGAGGTCATTGGATTCAAGCAATGCAAGTAAAAGCAGAGGGAATTAAGAGCGCAAGAAAAGGGGCATACGTAAAGGCGAAAGAAAAAAAAAGGCTGTGAGCAGGAGAGCGTAGTGTGGAAGACTTGCAGGCACAAGAGGACCAGCTTTTAGACACCGCCGCAGAAAAGCAGTAGGCACACTGCCCATGCACTCTGTGGACTCTGTGGGCTGTCAGCTCCGGACGAGGTTCTTTGCCCTGGCCTTCTCCAACGCCCGCATCCGCTGAGCCGCCCGCTTGGCCTTCTTCCCTTGGTTCCTGCTCAACGGCGCCTGTTCCATGGCGGTTTTCCAGAACTTCTCAACCGACGTTTCATCGAGGTCATCCAGGCACAGGCGCCCGAACTGGCCCTGGCGGTATGTCCGAAGGAAAAACTGCAATGTCTTGTCCACGTCCACCTGCCCGCCATGCCGCAGGGCTCCGATCTTCGTGGCCAGGGAGTTGACGAGCTCGTTGATGTCATCGGTGGGCTGGTTGATTCCGAGCACGCTGCAGTAGCTACTTGTGGAAGAAGACAAAGATCCGAGCTGTGCATTAGAGTATCGGCCCATGCTGCTGCCGTGTGCTGAGTGCTGATCTCTGAGCGACGAGCAACTGTGCATAGCACTGGGTCTAGACGCTTGGTGGTGCGTACTTACTCTACGTTGTCAATGCGGTTCAGCCGAAACAGGAGATAGTCTGCGAGCACGCTCTCGTCAGCAATGTTGTCCTTGATGCCGCCTACACCCGCCGAAGAAGAAAGCCACAGACTGCACATTTCAGCAAGCACGCTCCCCCCCCCCATCTTCACGCTCTCTTCTGCCAACCACAGCTGCACTTACCTGTCAGTGCCACCTTGATAGCAGTTATCGGATCCGGTATGTGCGGCATCATAACGCCCGGCGTATCGACCAGGTACACCTGCGGGCTCTCCAGCACCTTGACCCTGCTGCTCACCGCCCTGGTAACTCCGGGTTTCGCTCCGGTGCTCGCTGCCTTTCCCCTGTTGACGCCGGTTCTCCTGAGCGCATTAATCAGCGACGACTTCCCCACATTTGGCATTCCCACGACCATGATCGAGAACTGCGGGTACTTGACCGGATCGCTCTTAGCCATATCCACGGCAGCACTCAGCACCTGCCTCACGCTCTTATTAATGCTGGTGTCGGTAAACAGGATGCGCTCTCTAAGGTGGCCGTATTTGCTGAGTTCCTGACGCACCCTCTCCTGGATCCCTACGGGCGCCAGGTCGGCTTTGTTGTAGACCACGAGCCGGTTTTTGCCGCCCATCAGCTGCTCGAACTGAGGGTTGATGGAAGAAAGCGGGATACGGGCGTCGCGCGTCTCGACCACGAGGTCGACGGTCCGCATTTGGTCGCGCATTTGCTTGACGCCCTTGGCCATGTGTCCGGGAAACCAGTTGATCGTTTTCTCGTAGCTGAAGGCATCGCGCAAGAGCACCGGTGCCCTCTTTGACGCCATATTTCCTGAATGGCTGGACGGAGACGCACTGGCCGAGTGTGAACGAAACTAGGCAGTGCTGGGAAATGGGCTGTCTGGTGGAGATCAAGAAAGAAGAGGTAGCTGCTAGAGATCCGCCCGCTTGGCGGATAACAATGCTTTCCAATTGCGCATGAAAAAAGCCGCTCCTTATAGGGCACAGGCACTGGAAGCACACGACCACCACGCAGTCGCCCCAGCTGGTTTCCACAGGCAAGCCAAAAAAACAAAAAATACGAGTAGCTTGCGTTGAAAGTAAAAGGAAAAAAAGTAATAGAACATTGCAGCTATTAAAAGAAGCAAGAGGGAAGGCGGTCTTGGGCCGCCCGCTGCTCTTCGTGCAGACCAAGCCTAGTTGGATGACTTGCGATGCATCCAGCTGGTGTACTTCTTCCACGACTTTGGTGGCTCGGGCGGGAACACGTCGATGTCGCCATTCCTCTCCATCTCCAGCAGCGTCCCAGTAGTCAGATCGGCATCCATCAAGCTGATCCACTTGGTCTTCTTGTAGTACTTCCATCCGGCCCAGAAAATGAAGAACAGAGGGAGCGCCAAGTAGGTGGACACAAAGTTGAGGGCGTCGAACTGGGGCCAAATCGTTCCATAGCCCTGCCCAAAGATAATAACCACGAGGAGGAAGCACGCGTACATGGGGCCGAAGGGGAACAGCGCTGCGCGGTACGGAAGGTCATTGACGTCGTAGCCCTGGACCACATAGGCGCGGTGGAACCGCCAGTGGCACAGGGCGATGCCCAGCCAGAAGCCGATTCCCGAGAGACCAGCCAGGTTGACCAAAAACACATACACGGCTTGGTTGCCCACCAGCGAGATGCAGAAGATGATGGTCGACCAGAGCGCCGTGAAGGACAGAGCCCAGATGGGCACGCCGCCCTTGGTGACCTTGCGGAACAGCTTGGGAGCCTTTCCTTCCTTTGCGAGCACCCACAGAACACGAGTGCACGCATACAAGCCGGAGTTGCCAGCCGAGAGAACAGTGATCAGGACGACGGCGTTCATGATGTGAGCAGCCCACGGAGCACCTGCCTTCTGGAGCACCATGGTGAACGGCGAGATGCCGACGTCGCCGGCGCCGCTGGCCTGCACGAGGTTCTCGTTGTTGAAGGGGATCACAAAGCCGATGATGAGGATCGACGAGATGTAGAAAAAGAGGATGCGCCAGAACACCGACCGGATGGCCTTGGGCACATCGCGGCGCGGGTTCGCCGACTCGCCCACGGTGACGCCGATGATCTCGGTGCCCTGGAACGAAAAGGCGGCGACAATGCAGGCCTTGAGGATGCCAACGACGTTCTCGTGGAACGGACCATCGTCGATGTACCAGTTCTTGGACCCGTAGAAAGTGCCGCCAGTAACACCAGTGATTGTCAGAATGCCGATGACGATGAAGACAAACACAGTGAGCACCTTCAGGCTGGACATCCAGAACTCAGCCTCGCCATAGCCCCTCACCGAGACGGCGTTGAAGCAGAACATGATGGCAAGGGCGATTAGACTCCAGACGACTCCTGTGACGTGGGGTAGCCAGAACTGCACGATAATGCCGCAGGCCACCAATTCCGAGCCGACAGTAAGCATCCACGAGTACCAGTAGTTCCAGCCAAAGGCAAAGCCCAGGGCAGGGTCCATAAACCGAGCGGCAAAGTGGTTGAAGGGGTCAGAGCAGGGGATGAACGTAGACACTTCGCCCAAAGACGTGCAGACAAAGAACACCATCGAGCCGATAACTGCGTAGGCAACGAGGGCGCCGCCGGGTCCAGCGGCTGCGAGTGTGGTGCCGCTACCGATGAAGAGGCCCGTGCCGATGGTGCCGCCGATGGCGATCATGCTCATGTGCCGGCTTTTCAGCGTGCGCTTGAGCTTTGTCCCGTCCTCCTGCTTCGGGTCGACGGAGGATGTGGTGGACTCGACATCCTTTTCGTTGTATTCAGCCATGCCCTCGTGTGTGGAGTAGATCGATCGTTTCTCGTGACCCAGGCTGGCGCGATCGATATTGTCGCTGCTGCTGCTGCCGCCATTGTGGGCGTGTGTGTTTGCCTCAATCTCGCTTGGCATTTTGCGCTGTCAAAAGGAGGCGGCTGTTCGGTGCTTGCTGTCAGACAATAGGGGAGTGGATGTGCGGATATTATAAAGCAGGCTTTGACTTGAATGTATGTGCATGCATATCAGGGCGATATCGTCAGGAGGGGCAAGCAGAAGTAGGAAGACAAAAGGTGGCTGCAACCTGTCTATAGTGCTATAGCCTAGTTCGTGGAGAGATCAAGTGCTAAAAGAGAGCCAAAAACGCTGTTTCACCATGCCTCCTGGGTGCACCCCTTATGAGAGAAATCGGGGCAGCCCACCTCTTGGTTTGGCCTGTGGTGGTGGTGCAACAGGAGTGCCCACCCCCGCTTTTCGGCAGCGTGAAAAATTCTGTCGCTGTATGCATCGGATGTGCTACCCTAGCCATCACACCCCCGCCCCTCCCGATCTAGGTCTGCTGGCATGGATGGGGGAGCGACAATGAGCTCCCCTTGCTGGCCCAACATGTGCGTCCCCACTCCTCTCCTCCACTAAGATCTGCGCTACTGAATGCTTTCGACTAGTGCCCTCGTCCTGCAGCGAATGGGGGCTGATCAATGGAGGTTTTAGCTGCCAGTGCCTACAGCGTGAGATCACGCTTTTCCAGCTCACCCTCCTTTTTCTCCGGCTTCGAATTCCACAGCCTTTTATGCGTTTTCGCTCCCCTCCCCCCAACGTCATAGAGAGCATAGTTCGCGGCCTGCCCCGCCTTGTTGGGTTGCCAAGTGAGTCACACTCAGCCTTGGGCCCAAGCTGGGCGCCATCCCACGCAGAGCGCGCCATGCAGTTCTGGGAAAGCGCAAGGCGGATCCAGAAGCATGGAGGACAGCGGATGTCTACTCAGTGACAGCAAAGGGCAATCTGGCTAATGGCGGCGGTCAGCAGACCAGCAAGGAAGATATCTGTGCTTCCATTCCTAGCCTTTTATATACACTGCTGATCCGAAACCACGCAAGTTTCCAAAATCTCCCACACTTCCCTCCTTGTGACAAGCGGCATGGGCTGTAGAAAGCAATGCACCTCGTCCCATGTTGCGCAAGATACACCAGTGTCTAACAGAAACAGAAGGAAAACGGAGCTAGCAATGCCAAGTGACAACCGCCTCCGTCTGGAGAGGCAGGCGCGATCTACAGCAGGCTGCTCTGCGTAAACAGATGCACGTACTGATACGCCGTGTGTCTGTCTGTCATACACTGCGGATCCAGCCCGGCTCTCTGATAATCCACGCCGCCGTTGGCGTCAATCTGGGCATCGGGCGGCAGGATCATCATCAGCAGCTCCCTCATCAGCCCGTAGGTCTGATCCGGGTTCGAGCACGGCAGATAGTTGATCTCAATCACCAAGCCCTTGTAGCTGGTACCCACCATCATGTTCCCGATGCGAATGACCCAGTCGTCCCCTTCATAGCTGTACCCCTCGATGCGTGCCGACTGCCTCGGTGTCCAGAGGTTTTTGAGCCGTAGCAGGATGTTCTCCATCTCGGGCTCGGTCTCCACAACCACGCGGTTGCTTGCCATCACTATGTACTGCCTTCGGGCTGAGCCTTGCCCGCGTACGACGACGTACATGGATTGGTCGGATGCGGTGCCGCGGCCCTCAGGGCGGACTGGGGTGGGCGACCCGACTTTGAGCGTCTGCAGGTCGATGTAGCTGTGGGAGCTGCGGTAGAGCTTTGTGTCCATGCTCCACCGGCCTTTGAGGCTGGCTCGGAGCCCACGCAGAAGCCGCTCCTGTAGAAGCCCTAAAGACGCTGTTCCCTGTGCATCCTTCCACCGAAGAACCCATGTTGTGCCCACCATATTCAAAGGATGCTACTATGCAGAGGGCGTATGTGTGGTATCAGATGCCGACAGTGATGCGGAGCTTTTTAACCAGGTGCAGCGCGATTTGCCTGTCGCGCGAACCTGCATTTAGCAGCATCCCCGAAATCCACGGAGTTGTGGGCAATTTTGGTGATCCCAGATCAAGCATGATTCTTCAAATTTTTCGCTTTCCCTAGATCCACCGCTGACAAGGGGAAAAAAAAAGTGCAGGTGCATTGCCTTTGCTCGGCAACAGCCAATTCAGCTCCTCCTCCCGAGTACATTCTATATTTGCCACTACCCCTATTACTCAAGACGCTTGTCGAGTATGTCCACTCCCACACTGAACTTTGCAGCAGCGGCAAAGGCTGCTCCTGCCGACGCAGCGCCCACAAACACCGATACAACGCCCGTGTCTGAACCAGCACAGAACGAGACACAGCAGCAGCAGCAGGACAACAAAACACAAGCGCCAGAGGCTCCCGCTGCTGCTGGCGAAGCAGAACCAAAGAAGAAGAAAAAGAAGAGCAAGGGCAAAAAGAAGCCAGCCAACCAAGGCAAGCCCGTAGCAACCCTGGTTGTCGACACGAATCCCTTCGTCAAGGGACTTCCTCTTGACCACGTCGCCACCAAGTTCGTCACTGTACCCGAGGTGGTCGACGAGTTGCGCAGTAGGGCGGCGAAGGAGCGCTTCCAAAACCTCGATCTCAAGCACGGCATCGAGCTCGTCAACCCGGATGCCGAGAGCATCCAGGCCGTGGTTAGCTTTGCCAAGAAGACGGGTGACTTTGCTAGCTTGGCACTCGCGGATTTGAAGATCATTGCCCTGGCGTTTATGCTGGAGAAGAAGGCGAATGGAATGCGCAGGCTGAGGCTGGAGCCTGTGGGCAACCAGCCGAATATTGCCGACCGCAATCTGCTGGCTTCGGCCGAGATTGCTGATGACCACAGCCAGAGCCAAGAGGAGATTGGCGGGCTTGAGGAAAGTATGCAGGACCTCTCGATTGAAAGCAAGGATGTGGAGACACCATCGAAGGCTGTGGAAGCGAGCGATGAGATCAGCCAGCAGCTGAGCGGTCTTGCGATCGACGATGCTCCAAGTGACCGGGCTCAGGGGGAGCTGGTGGAGGGCAGCTCCTCTGACGTTCTCAAGAGCATCGCCAACGACGAGTTTGAGGTCGGCTCCGACGAAGAGTTTAGCGAAGGCGAAGGCGACGACGACGACGACCAGGACTTTGAAGATGGAAACGGAGATGAACAAAATGCGGAGGCAGGGGACGACGATGGCTGGGAGGTCGCAGGGCCAAAGCAGGCAAAGAAGGCGCCACGCAAGGACAACTTCTTCGATGGCGAGTGGATCACCCCGCAGAACGTCAAGGTCCACCAGGCGGCCAGCGCCATGGGCATGAAGAGCGCCCATGCCGACAAGCCCAAGTCCGTTCTCAAAGTGGCCTGCGTTACCTCCGATTTCGCCATGCAAAACGTCATCCTCAAGATGGGCATCAACCTGGTTACCCCCGACGGCGTCTCGATCCGCCGTCTGCGCACCTGGGTTCTGCGCTGCCACTCGTGCTTCACGCTCACTGGCGATATGAACAGACAGTTCTGCTCGGCGTGTGGACATCCCACGCTTAAGCGGTGCTCGGTCACCACCAGCTCCAATGGCACGCTGCAGGTCCATCTGAAGTCCAACTACCAGTACAACCTGCGCGGGACAAAGTTTGCCATGCCCAAGCCACATGGCGGCCAGCACACGACCCACGACATCATCACCAGAGGGGACGAGAAGGCGTATGTGTCGGCCATGCGGTACAAGACTAGGGTCGAGGCGAAGACGAACGCGAGCTTGAGCGGTGCCAACTCGCTTATGGACCCCGACTACATCCCCGATCTCCTTCTGGGCAACGTGCTGGCCAACTCCAATGGCTACGGCATCGCCACCGACGCACGCGGCATGCCGATGGTTGCCCGTAATCGCAAGAACCCGAATGCTGTTCGGAGAACAGGTAACCGCAAAAACAAGCGGCGCGACATCTAGACGATAGATCATTTCTGCAAACCCACTGCTTCCTTCTCTGCCAGCACTGCAAAACAAAACACATGCCCGAAGAACTTGTTCTCCCCAATGTATGGTGGAATATAGATCATGTTATAAGCGGTGAAAAATAAAAAAGGATACTAATGTTGGAATAGAGGCGAACTGCAGAAAAGAGCAAGAGCAAGAGCAAGAGCGGCAGCGGGTGCTCTTTACTCGCGCCAGGTCTGGTAAAAGTTGTTTACGGATCCAGCCAGCTCCTTCGAAAACACATCGGCGATGCCAGGCACCTCGTGCTCCAGACGGCGGATAGTTTCAGCTAATGTGCAGTACGCAGCCTTTGCCTGTGTGTTGCTGGTCAGCCTCTCCAAGCGCACCAAAGTGGGCATAAGCACGTTGTGGTACAAATCCTCCCGGGCATACTGCCTTCCAGCTCCATTCTGCACTGCACGCTGCTGCTGTTGCTGTTGCTGTTGCTGTTGCTGTTGCTGGCCAGCCAGCTTTGTAGGGTGTGGCAGACGCGAGGGCGAGTTGGACGACTGGTGCGAGGACGAAGGGCGACTGCCAGCGCCATTGGGCGGAGGCGTGCTCGAGCGGAACCCAGCACCCAGGCTGGGCTTTGAGCCGGGAATGTTGATGGGGCTGGAGCTGTTCAAGTGGCGCTGCTGCGTGGTGGGGCTTGGTGGCGGGATGCCGGATCCGTAGCCACTGGGAACCCTGTTGCCCAGTCCGCCGCTGGTGCTTGACGCGGTGCTGCCGCTGCGCGACCGATTTCCGTGGCCAGCGGTGATCGGCGGTGGGGCAGGCAGCGCCGAGGTGTTGCTGGTGGAGTTGATCGATGATGTGGATGTTGTGGTGGTGGCCGTCGATGTGGTCGATGACGGATGCATTGGCTGGCTGAACTGGTGCGTTTTGCGAGCAGGTGCGACAGAGGACTGAGGCGGCGGCGGCTGTTGAGGCTGCTGCTGTTTCTGAGGCGTAGCGGGCAGGTTTTGGCGGATGCTGTTGAAATCCCAGGTGACTGCCTCGGCTGCACCAGCGTTGGCTGCCTCAGGCTCAGGCTTGTCGCTGCGGCTCTCGGGCAGCGACCCTCTCCACCTCTCCCACCTCTGAATGAGCTCGGTCAAGTAGTGTGTGCGCTTAGCGGATCTAATGAACTTGTGCTTGAGGAGCTGCTCAGCGGTGGGGCGGTTCTTGGCGTCCTTCTGCAGGCACAAGCCGACGAACTCCTGGAATGGCTTAGAGAATCCCGCGCCCAGCTCGGGTGCCGGGTTCTTAGGAATGACAAAGAGGACCTTCATGGGATGCAGCTCTGCATGTGGCGGCTGGCCCTTTGCCAGCTCAATGGCAGTGATTCCCAGTGACCAAATGTCCGCCTTGTAGTCGTACCCAGACTGCTTGATCACCTCGGGGGCCATCCAGAAGGGTGTGCCAACAAATGTGTTTTTGCGCGTAAGAGTAGCCGTGATCTGGCCAGAGACGCCGAAATCGGCAAGCTTTACATCGCCCTTGGAGGTGAGCAGGACATTGGCTGCCTTTACGTCGCGGTGGATCTTGCTCTCGTGGTGCAGGTAGTCGAGCCCCTGCAGCATCTCGCGCAGAATAATTGCAATGTATGCCTCGCTGATCGGCCCAGGCTTCATCAAATCGGCGCATGAGCCGCCGCCGCAGTGCTCCATGACGATCCACAGCTTGGATCCATCCAGGTACGAGCCGTAGTACTTTGTCACCGAGGGCGCATCCAGCTGCGATAGGATAAAGATCTCCTGCTGGATGTCTTCGATTTCATCCTCTGCTGTCTCCAAGTCGATGATCTTTATGGCAACCGGGCGCTTCGTGCGGTTGTCGTATCTAGCCAGCACAGATTGACAGGGTGTGTTTTGGACATTAGCACTGGTGGCACATAGTCGAGGCAGTTTGCAATGGGGCCGACAGGTGCCGCGTAATAGCAAATGCAAGCGCAAGGCAGCTCTTTTCTGCCCTCAATGAAAGCATATTGTGCGTGTCGCATGCCCCAAGTGATGCTGATTGTCACAGCCCGGTAGCTACTAGCACGGCATCCCCCCACAGCCGAGTGTCGGAAATA
>MU604021.1:50428-64733 GCA_025201845.1 Martensiomyces pterosporus | reverse complement strand
AATAAAACACGCCTTTTCAACAGTCACCCGCGCCACAATTAGAAACGCAGTTGGCATGGCTCACTGGGCAGGACAGCAAATGCTCGCGTGTTCAGCCGAAATGCCCAGCCCAGCCTGCCTGGCTTTGTCCATGATGCCCAAAACCAGCACCCTGCTCTTGACAGCATGTCCCTCTGATACCAGCTACTCGTTGTACCCCTACTTATTTCAGGTGCTGGCAAGACAGCAGGTAGCATGCTTTGAGGTTTGTAGAGACCCTTACTGGGCAGCGTTTTCTGTATGGGCTGTACAAGTCCTCGTAGCACGTAGCATCAAGGGTCTGCATTATGGCAGCTAGATCGGCACGCTGGTCCGTTGAATGCTCTCCTGGTAGTGTAGCAGGTACGTTGAATCCGTCGTTTCGACCAAAGTGAGTACCGGCATTGCATCTGGCGTTGGCTTGTGCATCATCCCTATACAAACCATATGCGAGTAGTGGTAGCCAGGCTGCCCTGTTCTTGGCATGGTTTCACATGAGTGCACTGTAACTGTCAGTGTGCTAGGCATACCCGAACCCCAAATGAGCTCCTGCAGCTTTAAAAAAAATAGCCCTTTCATAGAACTTTTGGAGATTCTCACCAACCTGCTCGAATGCATCCTCACAGTCAGTGTGTACACCAAGGTTGCGGCCACAAGCGACAACATAGCAAGGTTCTGCTATGCTTAACATGCTTGGAGCAATAAAAATTGCCACGAGAGCAAAAAAAAAAAAACAGAAATAGTGGCAGTTCAGGACATTTGCTTAGCCATTATTCTCTTCCTACAGTATAATGCCACCACGTATACTATGTTAGAGTAGACTTACAACGCCACATGAGCATCGCTCGTGTGATGGAGCTGGCTCGGGACTCAAAATATCCAACTCATATTTACATGTACGCATGGTGCACTTGCTCGACATAAACTATGCTGATGCCCTTGATTTTCTCAACTCATGGGATTCTACTGCGTGGATGTATGGTAGTAAAAAGACAAATGGGGGTATGTACCGCAGCGGAAAATATTAATCTCCAGCAAGCGACTATACCAAGCTGCAAAAGAAAAGCAGGTCGACAAGAATCCTGCGGCCAGAAACAAGGCAACAAAAAGGTCATCCCACGCCCTCCCTCGGAATTAGTCTCCACGCTCCCACCTGTTTTTTTTTCTCCTTCGCCTTACCTTCTTTCGTTACTTGCAAAAAGAGGTGCGCAAAGAGGCAGCTAAAAAACAACACCCGCTACACCCAGCCTTCTTCGCTTGCTGACAGCCTAAGCAGGATGATTCTCAACGCCAGCGCGTCGTCTTTTTGTGGAATCACCACCCCCCTCTTCTGGGACTGGGACTGGGCAAGCAATGGCTGTGTTCGCAGTCTCGTCTTCGACGCACTGCTTCCTACTGCAGTCCTCTTTATGTGCTGGAGGACCATGCCAGCGAAGAGCCACGGGAGGTCGTTTGCGCCATTCGTTGGAAGCTTCGATCTACCATCCCCCCTCTCGCGTCTCCGCGACAATAGAGTGTGGGTGGGACCCATGTTCCTGCTGCTTGTGGTTGCCCAGACTGCGATTCAGGCCATGAGGCTTAGGAAAGATCGTGCAAACAGCGCTGCAGTCTTGTTTTCATCTGCATTGGCGTTCCTCGAATGGTTTATGGTGGCCCTGTTGGCAATGGGCCAGTGGCTCGCATTTTTGTGGAGCGACCGGATCAGCCACCGTGGGCTGTTCAATCGCATGGTCTCTGGGTTCATATTCATTCAGCTGGCTTGCGCAGTGCTCAAGGCCTATTATGCCTTCTTCGTCCCGTCTCAGTGGAAAACGCCGATGTGGGGGCCGCAGGCAAGCGAGTCAGCTATTCTTCTCGAGATCAATATTCTGGTCAACGTCCTGGCCACAGTCCTGCTGCTTGTCGCCCACCCGCTTCCTCAATTCGACGCCGCTGGTTCAGTGCCTCAGCCCTCAGTTGATACCGAATTGCTGGTAGACCACGAGCAACCGGGTGGTCACAGATACAAGCTTTCGGGTGAATCCAAGCCCAAGAGGCATTCACCCGAGGTGCACAGTTCAATCTTGTCAAATGCGTTCTTTAGCTGGATGAACAAATTCATGGAGCTGGGTCGCCAGCGCCAGATCCAACTCACCGACACCTTCTCCTTGAATGGCTTGTACAAGCCTGCAAACACCATGGACAGATTCAACAAGTACGCCAAACCCGGGCGAGGACTCTTGCTGCAGATATTCTATGCATTCAAGTACCAATTCCTCGCCCAAGTGATCCTTTGTCCTAGCATTACCCTAGTCGACTACGCGCAGCCCTTCATGATGCAACGAATTCTGCAGTTCATTGACCAGTACTCCAAGGACTCGGCAATAGGGCTCAGATATGGATACTTTTTGGCCACCACCCTGCTTATGACAAACATCGTGGGCACTTTCGTGGAGCAGCAGCAGCAGTGGCATTCGAGGTCACTGAGCATGTACATTCGCAACATTCTCGTTAGCTTGCTTACCAACAAAACCCTGCGTAGGAGGACAAAGGAATCATCGAGCGGCAAGGATGAAAAGAAAAAGAAGGACGGGGCGTTTGGCGAGAAGGAATCATCCGATGGTAGAGTGTATAATATACTGACGGCTGACATTTCGCGCATTTCGAAGCTTCCGGCACTCTTTGGCACCTGTTTGTATACGCCCAGTCAGCAGATCATTGGGTGCTACTATATGTACAAGCTCCTTGGCCTTGCAGGGCTCATTGGCACGCTGGCAATGGTCATCCTTATGTGGTTTGGTCAGCACCTGGTCGTTAAGGCGAAGAACATCGAGGCGGAGCTGGGACTGTTGAATGACAAGCGATTGGCGGTTGTGAGCGAGGTGGTGCGTGGTATTGCGTCGGTGAAGTTGTTTGGCTGGGGGTCAAGGTTCATCGAGGTTGTGGGCGAACGACGTGCAAAGCAGTTGACTGTTTTGTGGCAGCGGTCGAAAGTGTGGGCTGCTATTAACATGTGGACCATCGGAACAATGCCCTTTGTCAACTTTATCATGTTTGCCATTTACAGTTTTGGCAAGGAGCTGGATGCGGAGACCACGTTTACAGCTATTGCGGTTTTCAAGGTTCTCCAAAGGTCGATCACCTGGCTCCCCAGTATGGTAGCTGAGGTGATTAATGTATATGTGTCGTTTAGGCGCGTCGAAGCGTTCTTGGGCGAATCCGAGGTCCAGTCGCTCGAGGAGAGGGTGGATAGCGAGGGCAGTGTGGGTGCCATTGGGTTCAGGGATGCCGAGCTTGTTTGGCGCTTGCCCGGCGACAGTGATACCAGCGAAGCAGGCAGGAACGACGGTGCTGCGAGTACCGATCCACTGGAGGCTGCGACACCCATCAGCAGCAACGAGCCGTTTGCCCTGAGGAGCATCAGCGTGTCGTTCCCTACCGGCCAGCTGACCCTTGTGGGTGGGCCCACAGGCAGCGGCAAATCGTCGCTTGTTTCGGCGCTGATCGGCGAAATGACACTCGTTGGTGGTCAAATAATCATCCCCACCACTGTCGCTCAGAAAAATGCCATGGCATTGGATAACATTGCGTATGTGTCGCAAGAGGCGTGGCTTCGGAACGCCACGATCCGCGAAAACATCCTGTTCGGCGAGCCTTACATCCAGTCCCGCTATGAGCAAGTGCTGCGTATATGCGCATTGAAGCCCGACCTGCGCATATTCGTTGCCGGCGACCAAACGGAGGTGGGTGAGCGTGGAATCACCCTCTCTGGTGGTCAAAGGCAGCGTGTTGCCTTGGCAAGAGCGGTGTATTCAAGACGCCAGGTTATTTTGATTGACGATTGTCTGTCGGCTGTCGACGCGCATACGGGAAAGTACATTCTGCACGAGTGTCTGCTGGCCAAGGGTGGGCTGATGGAAGGACGGACAAGGGTCCTGATTACGCACCATATGGCCATGTGTCTGCCGTATTGCCAGTATGTCGTGATGATGAAGGGCGGACAGGTCGAGCTGCAGGGGTCGCCGCAGGAAGTTCGGGATGCTGTTTGCGACTATTTGGCGGATGAGGATGCTAGTGGAGAAAAGCAAGATGGGGAAAATAGTGCACAGGTGGGGCACATTCTTGATGACCACACCACGGAGGACGAATACTCTCTCTTGCGCGAGAGAGGAAGCGCCGGAGCAGCAGCAGGAGCAGCAGCAACAGGCGATAGTCAGGGACCCAGTGCTGCGGGAAGGCTGATAGAGGATGAGGTCCGACTGCGCGGCCTGATCAAGCTGGACACTTGGAAGAGGTATTTCTCGGCATGCGGCGGGTGGCAGTTCATCCTGCCCTGCTTCACCAGCATCATCCTGGCACAGCTCCTGGCCATCTACAAGGATTACTACCTGTCAACCAAGGTTGGGCCCCGATCCAACAGCTCCCTTGACCAACCACCCACCACTGACGTATCGCACAGCTTCGAGTACCTGGCTGTGTACTTGTTGATCAGCCTTGTTTCAGCAGTGATCGGTACGCTTACCATGCTGGGAATGTACTGGGGCAGTTTGCGTGCATCAACAATCTTGCACGAGGGTTTACTGCATGCGGTTGTCTACGCTACTCCACGCTTTAGTGATACCACACCTGTTGGGAGGACATTGGCAAGGTTCTCCAAGGACATGCAGATAACGGACGAGGATATCATGGAGATTCTCTACTACTTCACATGCTCGCTGGTATCAGCCATAACCACACTCGTCGTAATCTCGAGCGCCGTGCCTCTGTTTATTGTTGTTGGCTCGCTGATGCTCCTGGTGTATGCGCGCATTACATGGCATTTTATGCAGTCGCAGCGAGAGACTAAGAGGCTGGAGTCGACGTCATTCGCGCCCCTGATCTCATTGTACAGCGAGATGATCTCGGGTGTCGAGTCCATCAGAGCTTTTGGAATGCACCAAGCGTATGTGGATGAGATGGTCAAGAGGTTCTCGGAGTATGTCACATCGGACTACCTCTTCCGCGGCACGAGAAGGTGGCTGGGATCGAGGATGGGCATTGTCAGCTCGCTAGTGTCATTCTCCACCACCGTGTTTATCCTGATCAATATCGAGGCGTTTAGCAGCAGCTTGGCTGGGTTTATTCTCATTTACGCGGTCAACTTTTGGATGGACTCCGTGTCGGTCATTCGCAGATACAGCAACCTCGAGCTTAGCCTGAATGCTGTCGAGAGGGTGGGGCAGTACCTGGAGATCGAGCAGGAGGCCGCATCGAAGTCGTCGGCTGCAAATAAACCCCCACAGGGATGGCCTAGGACTGGCCAAGTGGATGTCAAAGGATTGGTGGCTGGGTATTTGAAGGGCACGCCCGTGCTGCATGGGCTTGACTTCTCTGTTAGACATGGAGAAAAAATCGGAGTGGTGGGGCGCACGGGAGCCGGCAAGTCGACACTATCGTTGGCACTCCTAAGGTTTGTCGAAGCAGCGAGTGGCACTATAACCATTGACGGCGTCAATGTTTCGAGGATTGGGCTGGAGGACCTGAGACAAAAGGTGACGATTATCCCGCAGGCCCCAGTCCTCTTTAACGGCACAATTAGGTTCAATTTGGATCCCTTCGGCGACTACCCGGACGAAATTCTTATGGATGCCCTCCGTCGCACCCTGCTTCTCAAGTCACCCTCATCCAGCGTATCCTCGACACGTCCCAGCAGTGCCCAGGACAACGGCAGCGGCCTACAGGAGGACGGGTTGTTGGGCAGTAGCGTGGCTGCATTCACCTCCCTGGACGACCAGATCATGAGCAACGGCCAGAACCTGTCGCTGGGTCAGCGCCAGCTTGTCGCCCTGGCGCGTGCCCTCGTACGTAGGTCAAAGCTGGTCATTATGGACGAGGCTACGGCGTCCGTGGATTTTGCCACTGATGAGTGTATGCAGAGGACTATTCGTGGATCGGAGTTTTCGGACTCGACTATATTGTGTATTGCGCATCGGCTGAGGACTATCATTGATTACGATCGCGTGCTGGTACTGGATCAGGGCAAGGTCGTGGAGTTTGATACGCCTGGGAGGCTGATCAGGCATGAGGGGAGCTACTTCAGATGGCTGTGCGAGAGGAGCGGTGAGTTTGAGGCTTTGCAGAGCATGGCCAAGGCGGGATAAAGCACACATTGGGCCTTTCGGTTATGTGGCGATGTTGCATGAAAAAGCCTGGAGAGGAGCACAAAAACAGGTAGCGAATCAACATTTGCACTTCAGTATAGCCTTTTCTTGCATAAATGAAATATATGCCGCCATCGCAAACACTAACGTAAATACAAGGATCAGCTCAGCCATGCGAACTTTTATGGAACAAGGCTAGAACAGCATGGTTTGTGTATATGTGGCGGACTAGTAAGTGCTTTGAGGATCAGAGGCAATCGACATGTGCAACCACAGGCTCAAAGTGCCAAGCGCTGCAGACAGAGCCGCTTCTATCGTCAAGAGAGATGCTCAAGACGTTGAAATCCTTACCGAAATAGAGTTTAATACGAGAGGCGTGTCCACTTTTACAAATCCACATCTCGGCAGTTTTGAGATTCTTCCCACGCATTCCTCAAATTTCCATTTTTATTATTAACATGCACACCCTAGGCAATGTCCTGTCACTCGGCCTCTTGCTCCGAGGCGTGCCCACAGCCTTTTCCGCTGACGGCTCCTCTCCCCTGGCCTCCGGTACCGGCCCGCTGGTCAAGCCCTTTGCGCCTTCATTGAACAAGGTGATCACGTTCAAGACAATGGACCGCGATCCAGTGAAGGTATCTCAATCGGCCGCCCCTCTCGGATTCAAGTTCGCAGCCAAAGGCTACACGGACTCTGACGCCCACTATGCCGCAAACACCGCTGTCAAATACCTGACCGACAAACTGGGAATCCAGGGCGATACAATCAAAATCAAGGACGTGAGCAAATCGGCTACTTCGGGCATCACACATGTGTATGCTGTGCAAATGGTCAACGGCAAGGAGATCGCTAATAGCGTGGCCAACATTAATATTGACAAGAGCGGAAACATCATATCGGCTAGTGCCACGTTTGCAAATGCCAATGCCAGTGCCAATGCCAAGGGCGACAGCGAGGGCGGATCGAGTGCCTCTGCTGATGGCGGTCTGGGTAGCGAGGGCAATAGCGCCTCGGCCGAACGCGGTGCCACATCAGGGTTGGATAAAGCGAGTCCCTCAGCCGCCGTCGCTAGTTCTAGTGCTAGTGGGGGAAACTCGACTGCAACCCCTGCAACGGCGAACCAAAAGCGCGCCGATGCCAAGTCGCCCTCGGCTAGCAGCCAGAAGAACTCAATCAACAGCGCACTGAAGGCCTTTGCCCCACAGGTCCAGTCGTCCATCAGCGACGCCGACTTGGCCAAAGCCACTTTTACAGACACCAATGATCCAGCGGGCAACAGCGTGGTGCAAGTGAGCGGCCTCCCCACGAGCTTTGTACAGGACGGCAAGCTCACCGTGGAGGACAGCTATTTGCAGTTGGAGGACGGCTCACTGGCACCCGTGTGGAGCATCGTCGCCGACCAGGGCCACAGCTACTGGAACGCGCACGTTAACAAGGATACAAATAAAGTCGAGGCCCTCTCCAATTGGGTTTCTCATGTGTCCACTGCCTTCAATGTGTACCCGTTTGGCGTCAGCATGCCCAGCGAGGGATCGCGCCAGCTAGTGTACGGCCCTGAAGATTCTACAGCAAGTCCCTCTGGGTGGATCCAGGATTCGGGGACCAGCGGCAACAACGTCTACGCAAGGTACCACCCGGGAAGTGCGAGCGATGCGGGGTCGCGCGTCATCAACGCCAACACAAACATCGAAGGCATTAGCGGGTCCAAGGCGTTCAACTACCCACTGGACATCTCAAAGGACCCGCAGTCGTATGTTGAGGCTTCGGTCACGCAGCTGTTCTATACAATCAACATCCTGCACGACATTATGTGGCATTACGGGTTCAACGAAGCAGCAGGCAACTTCCAGGTGTCCAATTTTGGCCATGGAGGAAAGGGAAATGACCCTGTCGTCGCCAATGCAATGGACGGGTCGGGCTACAACAACGCAGACTTTATGACACCGCCCGATGGGTACTCGCCCCGCATGCGCATGTTCCTCTGGGACCGCTCGAACCCCAAGAGAGACGGCAGTCTGGAGTTTGATGTTGTCGCACACGAGTTCACCCACGGCGTTTCAAACCGTCTCACGGGCGGCCCGTCGAATGCGAACTGTTTGGTGAGCGGCGAGGCTGGCGGGATGGGCGAGGGGTACTCTGACTTTGTGGCAATCGTCTTGAAGCTGAAGCCTGGACAGACGCGCAGCACGGAGTACCAGTTCGGGAGCTATGTGAATAACGGCAACTTGCGCAGGTACCCGTACAGCACCAGCAAGCAGACCAACCCGACATCGTTCGGGTACCTGGATAAGCCGGACTACAGCGAGGTGCATTATATCGGCGAGCTGTATTGCGAGATGCTCTACGAGGTGCTGTGGAACCTGGTGGACAAGTACGGGATCTCGGCTAGTATTTACTCGCGGGACTTGAGCAAGGGCAATTCGCTCGCGCTGCAGCTGATCATTGACTCGTTCAAGATCCAGCCATGCAACCCCAGCTTTATTGACTCGCGCGATGCCCTGCTGCAGGCGGACGTCCAGCTCACAGGGGGCAAGAACATGTGCTTGATCTGGAAGGGCTTTGCTAAGCGCGGCTTGGGCGTCAATGCATCGGGGCGCAATGGCCAGCGCCATACTGAAGACTCCAGCGTTCCTAGTGGGTGCTAAAGCTGAGCGGGGCACCCCACCTATTCGCCAATTGCCACTAGCGAAAAGTGCACAAGTGAAAAAAGTGCACAAGTGAAAAAAGTGCACAAGTGAAAAAGTGCACGTGTGCTGCCTTTTCCTCTCTTTCCTTTATACACCGCGTTCTGTTCTGTTCTGTTTTGTTTTTAACTCAATTCGCCGCTTGTATTTCACAGAAATGGACAAGCTGCAGCGGGATTGGGCCGAACTAAAGCGGCAAACGCTAATGTCGCCGGCGCATTTGCGCGCTCTCCCTTTCTCCCCTTCAGCCACCACGAAGCCGCCCCTGACCTCCCTGCGCTGGCGCCTATACCTCGACATTTTGCCGATAGAGTGCTTTGGCCACGAGGACGACGAATGTGCGAGGGTGTGGGGCATGGCCATTGAGAAGGAGAGAAACAACTACACCCTTCTGCGAACGCAGTTCATTGTTGACCCGGACGCGCTGCCGAAGGAGGGCGTCGACTGGGAGCGCATGAACCCTTTGTCGCTGGACGAAAACAGCCCGTGGCAGAGGTACCATAGGGACCAGGAGCTCCGCACCACTATCATGCAGGACGTGGCCAGGACGTTTCCCGAGCACAAGTACTTCCGCAGAGCGGCGGTGCAGCAGTGGATGGCAGACATCCTGTTTGTGTATGCAAAGATTCACTCGAGTTTGCAGTACAGGCAGGGAATGCACGAGCTCTTGGCACCGCTGCTGATGGCAGTGGATGCAGATGCGGTGATTTCTGGGGAGGTCGAGGAGTGCGTCTTGGCGAAGGTGGTGGATAGGAAATTCGTCGAGCACGATGCGTTTGCGCTGTTCGACAGGCTGATGAGAGTGTGCACGCCGTGGTACCAGGCACCCAGCATCACATCGCCGCCGCTGCGCGCTACACGGCACCGCCAGAACCACAACTCTCCGCCGGCGAGCACAGGGAGTAGGGCGTGGCGTAGACGGAGCAGTGACAATGCGAGGGCGCAAACCCCGATCATTGCACAGTGCCATCTGATGATGGAAAAGCTAGCGTTGGTGGACACTGAGCTTGCATCGCATCTGCTGGACTTGGACATTGAGCCGCAGCTGTTTGGCATCAGATGGTACCGCCTGCTGTTTAGCAGAGAGTTGGCGCACCTTGGTGACGTCTTTGCTCTGTGGGACGCGCTGCTTGCCGATAACACCGCGGGTATGCTCAAGCTCGTTGACTGGGTGAGCGTCGTGCTGTTACTCGCCAATAGGCGGCGATTGCTGCAGGGCGATTACTCCGACTGTTTGGCTACCCTATTGCACATTCCTCCGTTGCCACGGCCGTCGATGGATACGCTCGAGAGGACGCCGGCGCTGCAGAACTCCCCACTGCCGCCCGAAGCTGCAGTTGTGCCGGGTACAGCGGATGTCGCATCGGCGTTGGTGCCTAAGCTGCCATTTGCTGCGTTGACGCTGCCCCATACGACACCGGTCCAGCGGTTGGCGCTGCAGGCGGCATACCTGCGTGGAAGACCGACAGCAGAGGCTGCGGCGCTCATTACTCGGCAGTATGAGCTGTGGGAGGAGGACGCATGGGATATTGTGGGCGCTGACGGCGGTGCTGAGAAGGAAAGGGGCTCGGGTTCGGCTGTGGAGGACCATCCGCTGCTGCAGCCGCCAGATGAGGACAGGGGCAAGGCTAACAGCGACATTGGCGCGAATGAGCCAAAACCTGCGCGTCCGCGAGCCAATAGTGGCCGCACACCGCCAGCCAATATGGCATCTTCAATCATGTGGAACGGGCGGAAGCGGTATACCAGCAGCACACTGCAGCAGATGCGCGCCAACGGCGGGGTGCCCGGAAGCACCTCTCCAAGCAGCTCTAAGAGCATATCTCCAAGCCCGCTGCTGAGCAACTGCATTCCTGCTGCTGTCACGAACGACAAGGATGCGCACGAGGACCGTAAGGCGAGTTTGGTTCTGTCTGAGGGCGACGACCGCACGCCAGGCGAGACCATACGTGCGCTGGGGTCGCTGACTGCACAGGCATCGAGCATTGCAGCCCAGTGCCTGGACCTCTTGTCGAAGCGGATTCCAGATGCAGCTGCATCCGCTGAAGACGGTGAGAGGCTGAGTGCTCTGGGTGCGGCGCTGTATACAGTGTCAAGGGTTTGGCAGGACGAGGTGGTCAGATCGTCGGTGTCCGAGGAGGGCTCGCCGTTCAATACGGCTGCTAATGCGGCAGATCGGATTAGGCCGCGCGAGGTGTCCGAGATAGACATGCGCGTGGTGCTGCGTGACTTGGATAATGTTTATATATCGTTGAGCAAGCTGAAGTAATGCTAGTTCCCCCAAGTGCGTGCGCCATCGCCATCGCCACGGAGGCGCGGATACATGCGCTGGCGAGAAAAGCAGCACTGTCAAGTGATTAGCCCCATGCAAGCTCGCCTTCTAATTAACCAGCATTCGCACATGGAAAAGTGGCAAAAGTCAGCTGCACAGATGGTATTATTACCCCTGTGTGACCCTCCTGCTCCCACCAATGTCTGTTTCGTCTTTCTCTTCTGCTCAGTTTTTTTTTTTTTTTTTTGGCTGCTCGCTCGAGCTTTTCCCTCTTCAGCACCTTCCACTACTCTCTTATAGACGCTTTTTGGCTGTACTTTTAACCACCTGAAATTCCAACTGCAAACAAATGTCTCGACAAGACCCAGCAGGAGGGGGCAAGGGCCCTGGAAGCGCTTCCGACAGCGACCATCGCCATAGACTTCCCAGAAACGCGCAGCTTGCGGGGAACAGCGGGTCTGACACCAACAGCACCCCGCAGAGCATTCGCAAGGACGCGGCAGTATCCCGGGCCACTGATCGCCTGGCCTCCACGCCGTCCTCGCTTCCCCGCAGCCTGCACCACCTGACCGAGCGCCTTGGCGCAAGCTACAATAGCAGCGGCGAGGAGAGCGACGCCAACTCGCTCCGCTGTGCGCCCAGCGAGCCTCTGGACAAGTCTGTGGCTGCTCGCAGGCTGAAGCGCCACTTGGTCACTCGCAGTGCCAGCGATAATGCTAGCCAACGCGGTTCTGTCGGCGCGGAATCGGCCTTGCGCCGTAGCAATGTGAGCGAAGACGACGAGGACGAGGACGAGGACGAGGAGGGCGGGTATGCGGGTGATGTCAATGACGATGACGATGACAACGAGGCGCGGGTGCCTGTTGACCCGCTCACCCTACCGTCGGGCGACATCACGTATGGCATATACAGGTGGCACAAGGCGCACGACCAGGAGGCGGACAGCTCATCTGCAAGACACAGGAGACATGGGTCGTTCTCGGGTGTTGCGTCTGATTCGGAGTGGGATGTGCCGTACTCGCAGCAGCAGCTGAATGCTCCCGGCGGGTTTAGAAGGCAGTTTTTGCAGGAGCGTGCCCTGCGCCAGGGGAGACCGCCGGTGAGTATGCTGACCGAGAACTTTGTGGATTTCATCGGGCTCTACGGCCATTTCGCGGGTGGCGACTATCCAAGCGACGAAGACGATGAAGACGAAGAGCCTAGCGCTGCCGAGGACGAGGGCACTGCTACTGCGCGGACGCCTTTGCTGCGTCGCCAGCACACTGCCTCTTCGCACGACATCCATGCAACGGCGTCAAACAAGAAGGCGTTCTTCCTCCTGATGAAGGCATTCGTCGGCACTGGCGTGCTGGTTCTGCCAAAGGCATTTTCGAACGGCGGGCTGGTGGCTTCAGCTGCGGTTATGACGTTTGTTGCCTGGTATGCCTGGCACTGCATGATTCTCCTCGCTGAGGTGTATCTGAAGGTCGGCGGCAGCTACAGCGACCTGGGCGGCAAGCTGTTTGGCAACTGGGCGCGCAAGCTGATCACCATTTCGATTGTCCTGGCGCAGGTGGGGTTCTGCTCGGCGTATACGATCTTTGTAGCGACGAATGCGCGCGATTTGTGGAACTCGCTCACGGGCTGCCGCTACAACTTCTCGCCGACATTCTGGGTCCTTGCGCAGCTCCTTGCCTATATTCCGCTCGCCTGGGTTAGAAAGATCAAGCAGTTTGCGCCGTTTGCACTGGCTGCCAACATCTTCATCATGCTTGGCCTGGGCTACGTCTTGCTTTACGACGTAGAGCGTATTCTGACTAACGGGGTTGCCCAGATCGTGAACTACAACCCGCTGCGGTTCCCTCTGCTCGTGGGAACGGCGGTGTTTGCATATGAGGGTGTGACGCTGGTCATTCCCGTTATCGACAGCATGACGCACCAGGATAAATTCTCCACTGTGCTGACTATTGCGCTGAGCGTGTGTATTGTGATCTTTGTCGGCATCGGGTCGCTCTCCTACATGGCGTTCGGCGACTCTGTCGAAACCGTCATCCTGCTAAACTTGCCCAGCGGGAAGCCGAGCACCGTGCTTGTCCAGCTGTTTTATTCCCTGGCCATCATGCTCTCGGTGCCCCTGCAGCTGTTCCCGGCAGTGCGGATCCTTGAGTCGGGCATATTCCTGGCGTCGACGTCGGGTAAGGGAGACCCGCGTGTCAAGTGGCAGAAGAACCTGTTCCGTGCGCTGATGGTTCTCTTCATCGCCATGATCGCCATCTTTGGTGCCGACCAGCTCGACAACTTCATTGCCATCATAGGCGCGTTTTCATGCACCCCGCTGAGCTTCATCATCCCGGCAGGGCTGCACTACCAGATCAGCCACGGGAGGAGGTGGACGCAAGCAAAGGATGTCCTGCTCGCGGCCATTGGGTCTGTCATCATGGTATACGTCACGTACATTGGCATTCAGAGCTGGGGCAGCGCAGCACCGCCCATTGACAGATGTGCTTGAGAAGAAAGGTAGCCTGTACTAAGCGGCAACAGCTGCTGCTGCTTTTGCTATTGTTGTTGTTTTTACTGTTGGCGAACAAATATAAGCAAACGAAACTATAGAATCAATGCTGTCCCTGCTGGAGCCGCTTGACGATGAACACGCTGGCGTCGATGAACCGCCCGACGCAGTTCTCCAGGCACGACGATTCCCTGCTGTCAAGCTGGTTGGATTTGGCGCTGGAAATGCAAGTGTCCCAGCAGCGGCCAGTGAACTCATGAATGGTGCTCTGCATCTGCGCCTTGGCCGACTCCTGCTCAACGAATGCCGCGAGCTCCTTCTGTGTTGCCTCGTCAAAGTTCGCCGACATTTTCAAAAAAAGGTATGATTGGACCAGATAAAAGGGAAATGGAGTAGAAGAGCAAGGGCGTCCGCTGCGTCTGGCAGTCCCTTTCTGCTCAATTACTGTAATTCCAGGCAGGGGCTGGCAGCTCGGCGACTCGGCTGGCAAAATAAAAATGCGCGAGCCGTGCCGCGGGGAGGAGCAAAAAAAGAAGTGGAGATCCGGGGTTTCGATCCCCGTGCCTCTAACATGCAAAGCTAGTGCTCTACCGATTGAGCTAGATCCCCAGATCTGTCGTGTTCTTCTGATTCCCGGGGATTTCTGATACATACACGAGCATAGAGATCAGCACTTGCAGATTGATTATTACTGTCATGCCATAACAGGGATCCTTCCATATTC